>JAPPVO010005453.1:0-16843 GCA_030407325.1 Camellia japonica | reverse complement strand
GGTGCCAGGTGATCTGCGGATAACCAGGTACAAATCAATCAGAAATCAAGAATACAAAGCAGATCAAAGATGAAAATGAAAGGAACTGAGAGTTCTGAAATACCTCTGTCGCCCACAGTGTCGAAGTACTGTCGCAGAGAGAAGAGAGTCTCCCGAGGCCTCGATAAGTGCTCGCCCTCAAACATCAATGAAAACGGAGTCATAGGAGGTCCTGCCACCTCCATCTCCGGGGCTAATGTGGGGAAATATGCATATACCCATAGCTGAGAAAAGCAGTGCGGAATGTGAATACAAAGTGCTAAAGGCAGAATACAGAATGCAAAGTGCGCCGTGTGTGCAGTGAATAAGTAATGAGGAGCAGAAATGTAAATCAAGAGGACAGAATGTACCTCCCAGGCTCTCCAGTAGCCGCCGAGTAAGTCCCCCCGTCCACGAGAGACTGCGCTCATGTAACAATAAAGGGTAGCCAGGCCAGCGCCGCCCCAATCATACTGAACGACCTGTGATAGGTCTACCAGAGCGCTCAGTAGATACAACCCGACCATGTTCCCTCTATCGGCAAACAGAGTGGTGCCAAAGAGGAACATGAGGAAACCACGGGTATACTGCTCGACCTCCTCGGGAGACTCAGGCTCCATCTGTGGCCGCCGGAAATGGGAAGAGAACCAAGTATACCGAACCCTCCCGGTACCTCTGTCTACAGGCGGGCGGGCCCCCAATAGATAAATCCAAGCAGCCTCCCACTCACTCATATCCTCGTCGTAGGGAATGGGTCCACCGCCTACGTCTAGGCCGGTGAGTACAGCGAAGTCCAGTGGGGTCATAGTCATATCCCCAGTGGCAGAGAAATGGAAAGAATTGGTGGTGTCCCACCATCTCTCCGCCAGAGCGGCAAACAATGTCCTACTGATAAGACAATGAGATAACCCCTGCAGAATGGCCCGAATCCTGCAAAGTCAACCAAGTCCCGGACAGCTTCCGGAAGCTCAGCATACCACTCCCTCGCGGCAGTGGAGCCATATCCTCGTACTGTGCGAGAGCCAGCCTGCATTTAGAATGAATGCGTATATCAGCAAATGAAGTGAAAATGAGCTGTGTGCAAATGAAGAAAATGAGTTGTGTGCAATTGAAGTGAAAGTGGGCTGCGTGTTCACTATATCTGGGCTGCGTGTTCAGTAAATTTGTTATTTGGGCTGCGTGTTCAAATTTCAGAAAAATCCGTGGGCTGCGTGTTCACTATATCTGGGCTGTGTGTTCAGTAAATCAGAGTTTGGGACTGTGTGTTCTACTCTTAATCAGTGGGCTGCGTGTTCACTTCAAATCTGGGCTGTGTGTTCAGTAAATCAGAGTTTGGGACTGTGTGTTCTACTCTTAATCCGTGGGCTGCGTGTTCACTATATCTGGGCCGTGTGTTCAGTAAATCAGAGTTTGGGACTGTGTGTTCTACTCTTAATCAGTGGGCTGTGTGTTCAGTAAATCAGAGTTTGGGACTGTGTGTTCTACTCTTAATCAGTGGCTGTGTGTTCACTTCAAATCTGGGCTGTGTGTTCAGTAAATCAGAGTTTGGGACTGTGTGTTCTACTCTTAATCAGTGGGCTGCGTGTTCACTTCAAATCTGGGCTGTGTGTTCAGTAAATCAGAGTTTGGGACTGTGTGTTCTACTCTTAATCAGTGGGCTGTGTGTTCACTTCAAATCTGGGCTGTGTGTTCAGTAAATCAGAGTTTGGGACTGTGTGTTCTACTCTTAATCAGTGGGCTGCGTGTTCACTTCAAATCTGGGCTGTGTGTTCAGTAAATCAGAGTTTGGGACTGTGTGTTCTACTCTTAATCAGTGGGCTGCGTGTTCACTTCAAATCTGGGCTGTGTGTTCAGTAAATCAGAGTTTGGGACTGTGTGTTCTACTCTTAATCAGTGGGCTGTGTGTTCACTTCAAATCTGGGCTGTGTGTTCAGTAAATCAGAGTTTGGGACTGTGTGTTCTACTCTTAATCAGTGGGCTGCGTGTTCACTTCAAATCTGGGCTGTGTGTTCAGTAAATCAGAGTTTGGGACTGTGTGTTCTACTCTTAATCAGTGGGCTGCGTGTTCACTTCAAATCTGGGCTGTGTGTTCAGTAAATCAGAGTTTGGGACTGTGTGTTCTACTCTTAATCAGTGGGCTGCGTGTTCACTTCAAATCTGGGCTGCGTGTTCAGTAAATCTATGTTTTGGGCCGTGTGTCCAATCCTAATCAATGTGGGCTGTGTGTTCATCATCAACTTGGACTGTGTGTTTAGAAAATCAGAGTTTGGGACTGTGTGTTCTACTCGTAGTCAGTGTGTGCTGTGTGTTCACCTTCAGATTCGGGCTGTGTGTTCGACAAGTCAGTGTATGAGCCGCGATCAATGCCCAACTAATGTGTGTCGCGTGTTCACAGTCAATCAGTCAATGAGCCGTGTGTTCAATAATTCAAGTGTTTAAACTACGTGTTCAAAGTGCAAACAAAGTACTATGTCATAAGCTACAACTGTGTGTTTAAGCATGGCAAAGCTACAAAATGCACAAGAATACGGAAAGTGAAGTAAAATACCTCTCGCGCATCATGAGAGAGGTGCTGCTCCGGCTCTCGCAGAAGAAGATCCCCTGGTACCCGATCGTTGAAATCGGTGAAATGACGGAAAACGGCTTGCGGAAGTCTATGTACCGCTGGAGCGTATCGATCGGGAATGAAAGGCCGGACCCTCGGGGGCAATGTCATAATATCAAAATCATCGTCGGCGCCGGGAAAACCTCCGCCGTGAGGAAAGTGACCCGCCATTTCGAGAAATCTGCAAAAAGGAGCAAAAATGAGCAAAAATGAGCCAAAATTGGAAAAAGTCAACAAAAGTCAACTCCCGGGAAATAAAAAGTCAACAAAAGTCAACTCCCGAGAAAATATTCCAAATATTGAAACAAACTTACTTCAGGTGGTGAAAATGAGAAGAGAAGCTCCGAAATCAAATTTTAGTCGGCTCAAAGTGCTTGAAACTGAAGGATTTCGCGGAAACAACTTGCGTGGAAGGCCGAGGGGCGCGTATAAAATGCAGATCTGAAAGAGAGAATGGCTTGGGAAGCAAGAGGAGAGAATTTCACACTTGGGGCCGGCCGGCCACCTTTCCTGGCTGGCCGGCCATGTGCTTTTTCCCCCTGGCCGATGGCCTTCCTAGGGCCAAGGCCTGGCCGACCATGGTCCCCACCCCCTCCCCTACCTCTCTGCAAATTTTGAGGAAAATCGGAGTTCCCGGGACCTTAAAAAGTTCAAGAAAAGTGCACTTTCTGGCGCAGAATTGCTCCGTTGGAACTTTAGCTGCAATTTCTGACATGTGTCTCGTCATTATTCATCAAAATCAGAGTGTATCCTTTTTAAACATGTTGTGACCTCTCCGGGAGGTGAAACCGAGGCCGCGATTGAGTTGCCTTCGCCGAAAGGCGCGTTTTCTTACTCGTTGTTTCACAACCGACGGGCACCCCGATTTGTGCTCGTTTTGCATTATTTGGCTCATAATTTGCATTCTCATGAACATTTTGCATTGTCATGCATGATCTCTTGGTGTACCATACTTCTATACTTGAGTGTGCGTTGTCACGCACGTCTCTTTTTTCGCATTGCGATGTGTTCACCCGCCGACACTGCGTGTGTCAGACTTTTGGAATTACAGGACTCGCATTGAATATATGTCGTTGGCATACTGTTCTTGTTGAATTTCTCTATTTTTGCAGGCGCGATATTGTATGTACGGTTCATTCGAAGCTGGTGCGCCCAGACGAATCGCGCAGGTATCGTATCTTCTCCGTGTGAGACGCGACGAGAATTGAATAATTCTCCGCACTCTTAAATGCATGAAATATAGTTGTTGCTTTGCATTCTTGCTTAAAACTGTTGCATCTATTTGCGAATACTTGCTTCATTACAGCTTGCTGCATTTGCATGATCATTCGGCTCTGTGCATATCCTTTGCATTTTGCCCCTGCTTGCGGGCACACTTGTTTCTGTTTATCTTGTGTGATGGCCTAAGTCTTCGGCCTTGTCAAAAATGGGTCGTCTCTGGGCTTTGACATTCACTCCCGTCACTTCTTGACTTCCGAGTTCTGTCAAAGAGGGGCAACTGTAGACACCCCATTTTTGACCGACCTTAAGACTCAGACGTCACTGATTGAGCGCTCGGTGATGTTGCATATCGTGCTCGTTCAGAAGTTTCAGAGTCGCGGCCGTGCGCCCTGCCTCCGGACTTCCGAATCCTCTTCTGTGCCTTGTCTCGGTTTGCGAACCAGACTCGGTTTTCTCTGTTTTCTTTCCTGAGGGAAGAGAGTAGTCCTGTAGACTATCTCTCGGTGGCCGTGCGCTACTTTTCGTGGCCGTAGGCCATTTTGCCCATTTCGGAGCCCGGTTCCCGGTTTTCGGAGCCGTCAGGCCGTGTGCCTTGGTTCGGGACCGCCCAACCATCTCCGATTTCTCCGGTTTTTGGCAAGTGCCTCTGTTTTATCATTATGAAGAACACTGGGGCCCCTGATGCCCACTTCGTGGCCGTGTGCCACTTTCGGTGCTTATAGCCGGTTTTCGGGCCCCGAACCTCGCGGTTTGGCCCCCGAGCATTCATTTCGCATCGGTTTTCTCCGATTTTTGGCAGGTACCTCTGTTTTATCATTCCGAGGAACACTGGGGCCTCTGGTACCCACTTCGCTGCTGAACACCACTTCCGGTGCTCGCAGCCCATTTTCGGGACCCCGAACCTCGCGGTTTGGGCCCCGAGCGTTCATTTCTCATTAGTTTTTGTTCAATTTTGGCAGGTACCTCTGTTTCAGCATTAGGAAGATCACTGGAGGGTAGGAGGCCAGTAATTATCCCAGATAACCAGTTTCGCTTCTCCGGCGCCTGTTTTGCTCACTTCCGGGCTAATGTTGAACACCCTGGGGATATTTTCTTCCAACCAAAGCTACATATCTGTGATCAGGGGACATGGGAGGACCCTAAAAACTACTGGTCGGCCAGCAATTGTGGGTTTCATTTTTGAGCCCCTCCTTCAAGCTCTATGTTGTGGCTCCTGCTTCAGTGTTGCCAATTTCCGACCTTGGAACCTTGTTCTACACATCTGGGAGGACCCTAAAAACTACTGGTCGGCCAGCAATTGTGGATTTCATTTTTGAGCCCCTCCTTCAAGCTCTATGTTGTGGCTCCTGCTTCAGTGTTGCCAATTTCTAACCTTGGGACCTTATTCTACACACCTGGGAGGACACCAACACATGGTGGTCGGCCAGCAATTTTGCACTTCATTTTTGGGCCATGGCCGGCCGGCCAGGGTGAGTGGCTGGCCGACCAGGTGGGGTGGCCGGCCGGCCACCTCCCAGAAATTTACCTGGCCGGCCAGCTTTCTGCTTTCCAGCCCTTTCCAGCTGTCCGGATATTTTTCAAAATATCCGGGCATCCGGGGGATATTTCGGGAGGGAAAGCTTGGGTGCTTTTCCCTCCCTTTTACACTCTTTTCTTGCCTATTTAAAGGGTCCAACTCCTCCTTTGCTAGGGTTGGAACATTTTCTCTTAACACTTCATCTTCCAAAATCTCCATTTTCATAGCCAAAAACTCAAAAACCTTCAAGCTTCCTAGCTAATTCCTTCATCAACCCTAAGCTCTACCATCCCCACTTCCATTACAGCAGCAAGGAAGTGTTCTTGAGAGGCTAAGAGGCAACAATTTCAAGCCAAGAGGCCACCAAAGTTGGATCTTCAAGGGTAAGCCTCTAAATCCCTTTTTCTAGCAAAATTTTGAGTCATTTCTTAGCCCTATTTGCTTTTTGTTTTGGACTCCGACCCCTACTGGTTTTTGTGCTTATTTTGAGCCCCTCTACAACATTGTAGAAGGGCCCAACCTCATTTGGTGTCTCTATGATATACTTTCTTCAATATCACTCTTTAGGCCATTGTTTTGCATGCTTTGTTTAGCTTTTGAGTGATCTGATTTCGAGTATACTATATACTGTGAGTGGGCTTATTTTGAGCCCCTCTTCAACATTGAAGAAGGGCTCAGCCATGTTTGACTTCTCTATCATGCACTTCCTTTGAAATGCTTCCATTTTACCGTAAAATTGCATGATTGTTTTGGCCTATTTGTGATCCGAGTTTGGAGCATTCAACATACTGATATTGTGCTTATTTTGAGCCCCTCTTCACATTTAAGAAGGGCTCAACCTTTTTTTCTTGCTCTACATATCACTTGCTTTGAATTCTTGTCAAATCCCATTTTGCATGCTTTTTTAAGCTCACCATGCTTCGGATTTCGCCTTCATCAGGCCTAGACAGAGCCTTATTTTTGCCTATTATTCATGTTTTGTTAAGAGTCTTAAGCCATTTGATGATTGGGTTTGGTACTTCATGTTATATCCCTCATATTTCCCGTAAAATTGCATGCTTTGTTAGGCTTGCTTAGCCTCTGTTTTCAGCCTTCATCAGGCTTAGAAAGTGTCTTATTTTGACCCATTCTTCATGTTTTGTTAAGGGTCCAAAGTTGTTTGGTGTATGCTTTTGGTACCTCATGTTATAGCCTTTGTTGACTCATTATTTTGCATGCTATGTTTAGCCTATTTAATTACTGAATTGGGGGAGATCACCTCTTGTAAATGTGCATATTTTTGGCCCCTCTTTAATTTTGTAGAACTGTGTTTTTTTGGTTTAAGCATTGTATATACTACTTGCCTTGTAATTCCCCTCTTTTTCCCCATTTTTGCAAGCTATTTTTGCCATACTTGTGGTCATTGTTTAGCTTTGCTTTGTACTGAAAAAAAGCCATATTTGGGGCTGCCTTGCTACTGGTTTGCATGTCATGATCATGTTGTGCATGTTTAGTATGGCTATAGGCCATTTCGGGTACTTAAAATCACATTTCGGGATGATTTCATGCATTGGTTGTCATTTCGTATCATTTCGGGGCTGTTTTCCCTTTTTTTAGGTGCTGAAATTTGGTTTGCATGCTTGCATATCATTTCCCGTGCTATTTCATGCCTTCGGGCCATGCCTCGGTTTGCGTGCCCGTGTGCACGCACTTCGAGGCACCTCTGTTTTCTCCGACGGCATCTGATGTGAGTGTGGCTGAGGTCCATTCATGTTAGTATAAGCCCAATTTGCATTTCCATCTCATTTTATCATTGCCTCGGTATGCGCGCCTGTGGGCACACATTTCGAGGCACTTCGGTTTTATCCGATTCTCATTTTATCATTCCTCGGTATGCGCGCCTGTGGGCACGCATTTCGAGGCACTTCGGTTTCATCCGATTTCCATTTCATCATTGCCTCGGTATGCGCGCCTGTGGGCACGCATTTCGAGGCACTTCGGTTTCATCCGATTTCCATTTCATCATTGCCTCGGTATGCGCGCCTGTGTGCACGCATTTTGAGGCACTTCGGTTTTTATCCGATTTGCATTTCATATCATCGCCTCGGTTTGCGTGCCCGCGTGCACGCTTTTCGAGGTGTCTCATTTTCATCTCATGTTCACAGCATAGTGCATACTAGGTTGTATCTTAGATTGCATTCATGTATTTTCTCGGTTTGCGTGCCCGTGTGCACGCATTTCGAGACATCTCATTTTCATCAGCATTGTGCATACTAGGCTGTATCTTAGTTGCATTTCATGCATATCATGCATATTGCATTGTGTTCGGAACAGGAGTTAGCCCGGACACGGGAAACGAGGCACGTTTCGCACTCCGAGTGACGGAACGGGTCTCAATTCCCAGTCACCGATACTCCGGATTATCCATGATGGAGTTAGGTTTTGCTGTAGCATTCATCTGCATTGCACCCTATATTGAGTTGTGCAATCCGATTCCTCGGCCATCATGCATCGATATGCGTGATTGGTGGCACGAGAATCGAGGCATGCATATATCTGTGAAATACATTGCTATGCCCTTTTCCTGCTCTCTGTTGCAGCAAAATGAGGAATCAGCAACTTTTTGGAGTCTAGCGCGCATTTTGAGAAACGTTGCAAACAGAGGCTAAATTGGGCATCCCAGTGGATTTCTGCGCAAAGGCAGCCCAGCATACATCATTCATCAGAAGCGAGGCAGCCCCTGGCTTGCATGCCAGTTTACAGTCTTTATTAGTTAATTTGTTAATTAATTAGAAATCTGTAATATTTCGGACTGTATATCTCGGACTGTATATTTATTCAGACCCTCTGCGCGAGGGCACAACTGTAATAAGTGTGAGTGAGTGTGATGTATGTCTTCCAACCCCACGTCTTTCTCCCTTTTATTTACCCGCTTATGATGGTTAGATATAGGGCATATTTCAATTAGCATACAGTATGGTAGCACGTTTGCATCATTCATCTGTCTTGCACGCACCGGGCTCGGCGCATCATACAAACTGCATTTGTATTTCAATTCCAAATTGAATACGTGTTAGCTGTAGCATTCCATATGCCATGTTTAGAATAGCCGAGCCTGCTATAGTTGCATTATTGCATGTGTTGCATTAGGCATTTCTGTATAATTAGGATCATGCATGATTTCTAATAAATTTTCTGTTTTGGCTCGGAGTACTCGGTAAGTACTTATGCTTTAGCATCCTTGCATGCGTGTGAGTGTTGCCATGATAGCATGCTTACCATGAGGCTATATGCTTATGTGATATAACTGCCTGAATGCCTGTGGGTGGAGGCTGAGTTACTTGAATTGGGACAATGCGTCGACTGTTTGTTTTAAGCCCACTAGATAGTGGCAAAATCATGTTTTCTAAGCCCACCTGAGGGTGGCAAATCCGCGTCTTAGCCTACCTGCGGGTAGCACCATCAAACCATTTTCAAACAAACAAACATGAAATGTTTTGTTCCAATTCAGGCGGCCCAGTCTATACTTGTCTGCTGCGAGCATCACATAGTAACCTAGGCTAATAACCGGAATAAGAACTCACAATGTTTTCAAAATAAGATATCATGGTTAGTAGAGGCCGGTCTTTGACCGGGCGAGAGGGGGTGCTCACGAAGTGACCTTCCCCAATCGTACCCAAGTTCCCGAGCCGAGGCAACTTTGGTGATGACGGACACGTGGCCTTTGGCACCGAGTCAGGGTTTCCTAAATTTCCCATTAAAAAACATTTAGGTGGCGACTCTGTATCTGGCGAAGCAGTCCATGTTTGGCACTTCTTTCAAAAAATCTGTTTTCAAAACAATTTGCCGGATTTGGACTCTTTGGTTCAAGATTAAGAACCGTGACATTTGAGTCCTTCGAACTGTAGTGACCCCAATATGAACAGAACGGGACCTAACCCTCCCGGGGTGTTCGGGGACGTCTACAGTACCTTAACTCCATCACTGCGGCCTCCACTTCCGGCCTACACATATGTCCCATGTGCCTCCCGTATACATAACACTGCTCCGAAGCCAAACTTGCATGGGGATATCGTCTCGAGTTTGACCCACAATTCCCGGATGGTTAGCATATACGTACGCGCGTAAATCAAAGCACCCGTCTACTAATAAGAATGAGGTAACAATATATATATATATACACAACATCTCACTCATGAGAATAAACATAACAATGCCAAGCTTAAGGCATTCAAATAAATCTCATAATCTTCATTTTTTTTTTCATACACTCTTTCTCACCAACACTCAACTAAAACAACAATTCATGGAGTCATGGTGGAGTGTAAGGAATTTATCTATAGGTTCCTAATTTATTTTAATTTCATATATCCATGAGTGTGATTACAATCATAAAACAAATACATATAAAAACCCTAAACCTGGCATATACAACTAATCAAAATAATTAAAATCAATCAATCATCTTAAAACCCTAAACCTTACAAACACAACTAATCAAAGTAATTAAAATCAATCAATCATCTAGAAACCCTAAACTTTACATACACAACTAATCAAAATAATTTAAATTAATCAATCATCTAAAAACCCTAAACTTTACATACACCACTAATCAAAATAATTAAAATCAATCTATCATCTTTATGAAAATACAAAATCAAACTAATATCAAATAAAAAATATATAAATAAAAATAACGAATTAAACATAAATCAAGGAAGTGGGGTTTGTACTCACAATATTTTTTTTTTGAAGATCAAATAAATATTTAAAAGATTAATGAAGCCACCAAAACAAAGCCCTAACTATTTTCTTCCTCTCCTTTCTCTTTCACACACACAACCACTAGATCTCTCTTTTTCTCTCTTGCGGCTTGCACAGCCGCTGTATAGGCACAACCCTTTTCTTTTTTTTCTTTGTTTTCTTCTAATTAACTTCTAACCTAATTGACTTCTTAAATATATTATATTATAAACCTAAATCTCAATATATAATAACCTAATAAACTATTATAATATATTATGTTATATAATACAATAATTACAATATATATAAATAAAATATATAAGATTAAATATATATATATATAACACCTCTTTTTTTATATAATAAATATAAATATTTAAATATTTAGATTAATTATATATAATTAAATAACACATTAAATTAATTAATTACCACATTAAATTCATTAAATATCACATTAAATTCTCATGTGACCACACAATTAATAAAGCCAAAAATAAAATAAGATAATAATAACCATAGTAATAATAAATAATGACTTAAGAAAATTAGGGTCGCTACAATATACACACCTCAAAAGAATCTTGTCCCGAGATTCAATAGGAGAGAATACTAAGCAAAAAGTTCTGGGTGCATACGCCGAACTTTCTCTTCTAACTCCCAGGTAATATTGTTCTCATCCTCGGTTCACTGCACTTTCACCAAGTTCACTTTCTTGCGCCGCAACTGCTTTACATCCCGATCTAGAATAGTAATCGGTTGCACCACATACGTTAGATCATCACTAATCTCTAACACTTCTGGTGACACTACTTGGGAAGGGTCTTGTATACACTTCTGTAATAAAGATACATGGAACACATTGTGAATCATAACTAAAGCAGGTGGTAGAGCTAATTTGTAAGCCACATTACCAATTCTCTCAGTGATCTCATATGGTCCCACAAATCTAGGTGCCAACTTTCCCTTCTTTCCAAACCTCATGACCCCTTTCATCGGTGAGACCTTCAAAAACACAAAATCTCCAACATTCAACTCAACCCCCTTACGTTTTCTATCAGCGTAACTCTTCTAACGACTCTGTGCAGTCTTAATACATTCCCGAATAATGTTCACCTTCTCCGTGGTCTTTCTCACCAACTCTGGCCCTAACAATGGCACATCTCCTACCTCCATCCAACAAGCAGGTGATCGACATTACCTCCCATACAAAGCCTCAAAAGGTGCCATCTCGATACTGGAGTGATAGCTATTATTATAAGCAAACTCCACTAATGGCAAGTGTTCTTCCCAACTACCACCAAGATCGAGGACACAAGCTCTCAACATATCCTCCAAGATCTGATTTACTCGCTCAGTTTGCCCATCTGTCTGAGGATAATAAGTCGTGCTCAGGTCTAACCTAGCACCCAAAGCATGCTGAAAACTCTCCCAAAACTCTGCCACAAATAACGAATCACGATCCGAAACTATAGAAACTGGTGCGCCATGAAGTTGCACCACCTCCCGAATATATAGCCTAGCTAGTTTATCCGCAGTTTGGTGAATGCTGATAGGAATAAAACGAGCAGACTTGGTGAGTCGATCCACTATCACCCAAATAGATTTATTGCCTCGCTTAGATCGTGGCAATCCATCTACGAAGTCTATAGAGATGTACTCCCATTTCCAAATAGGAATCTCAAGAGGCTACAAAAGTCCAAACGGTCGTTGGTGTTCTGCCTTAACCTGTTGGCACACATAACATCGAGAAACATACTCTCCCACGTCTTTCTTCATACCTTCCCACCAAAACATCCTCTTCAGGTCATGATACATCTTAGTCCCACCAGGGTGAATGGTACATCAGGACCTATGGGCATCATCTATAATCTCTTTTCTCAATTCAATAATGTTAGGTACACACAACCTGCCCTTGAATCGCAATCCCCCATCTGAGTCCACAGACCAATCAGTAGGACAATCATCGATCAAATCCACTACAAGGTCATCGAGCTTGCTGACGAGAAACCCATCTAAATTCTGCATCTAACGAACTTTACCTGTGACGTCGGCTGCACGTCAAACTACCAATGTATGCCTTCTCAGCACTCTCTATTGGTTGAACATCATGCATCGAAATTAACTCCAAGGACTTCCATTCTTGAATCATCAAAGAAGCTATAATCCCACGTTGTCGACTAAGTGTATCAGCGACCACATTTCCTTTCCCCGGGTGGTAAAGGATCTCGAAATCATAACTATTGACGAATTCAACCCACCTCTGTTGCCTCATATTTAACTCTTTTTGAGAAAAGAGATATTTGAGGCTCTTATGATCTGTGTACAACTCAAAGTGCTCCCCAAACAAGTAGTGTTGCACACTTTCAATGCAAAAACAACTACTACCAACTCTAAGTCATGAGTAGGGTATCGTGTCTCATGAGGTTTTAATTGTCAAGAAGCATAAGATATAACCTTCTGATGCTGCATCAACACACATCCCAACCCAGTTCCACTAGCATCAGTAAACACTACTAACTTTTCCCCCTGTACCGGTATAGTTAACACCGGAGCTATAGTTAACCACTGTTTTAACTCCTGGAAAGCTTTCTCACAATCATCTGTCCATAAGAACTTCACATTTTTGCGGGTCAACTTGGCCATGGGTGCTGCAATAGTGGAAAACTTCTCTATAAATCTCCTGTAATAACTGGCTAGTCCTAAAAAACTTCTCACTTCTGTGGGGTTCGTGGGCTGCTTCCATTCTTTGACCGCAATAACTTTCTCAAGATCTACCGCTATCTTTTGATTGGATACAACATGACCCAAAAATCGAACTTCTTTCTCCCAAAAGTGACATTTACTAAACTTAGCGTATAACTACTGCTCCCTCAAAGTCTGCAACACGACTTTCAAGTGTTCTCTGTGTTCCTCCTCATTCTTAGAATACACCAAGATATCATCTATGAAGATAATCACAAACTTATCTAGATACGGTTGAAAAATTCTGTTCATCAAGTCCATGAAATAGGCAGAAGGATTTGTCAAATCAAAAGGCATTACAGGAAATTCGTACAACCCATACCGGGTTTGAAAAGTAGTAAACGGTATACTTTCCTCTGACACACCCATCTGATGGTAACCTGTTCCGAGATCAAACTGAGAGAACATGGCTGCCTCCTTCAACTGATCAAACAAGTCATCAATTCTAGGTTGCGGATACTTGTTCTTGATAGTCACCTTGTTTAGCTCTCTGTAATCTATGCACATACAAAGAGTGCCATCTTTCTTGGAGACAAAGATCGCAGGTGCTCCCCACGGGGAGTTACTTGAACGAATGAACCCTTTCTAAAGCATCTCTTCCAGCTGCTTTTTCATCTCCACAAGCTCCTTAGGCGCCATTCTGTATGCCGCTTTAGAAATTGGTGCAGTTCCCGGCACCAAGTCAATGTGAAATTCTACTACCCGGCGAGGTAGAGGTCCAGGTATCTCTTGAAATACATCCTCAAAATCACGTACCTCATCTACCTCACTAATATCCTGCTTAGGGATTTCTACCGAGCACAAAAACTCGTCATCATTGACTCTTCTCCATTGTTAGAAGTGTGGGTAAGCCGTGGCATACCGGGAATATCTATATTTACAGTCTTTCTAGCACAATCTAGAGTCACAAAGTGTTTTCGCAGCCAATCCATACCCAAAATAATTACACACCCCTCAAACCCTAACACAATTAGGTCCGCATACAAGACTTTGCCCGTAAAGTCAATCTCAAAATCTTTACACATCTCATAAAGAGTAACTGCCCCTCTTAAAGGGGTCTTAACACAAATAGGTCTAGACAAGGAGGTAGTTACAATATGTTCTCTTTCTACAAACTGTCTAGATATAAAAGAATGAGAGGCACCAATATCAAAAAGTACTCTAATGGGCTCTTGAAAGAGATTAAAAGTACCTTGCACTTTGTCAGTTCTCGGCATCACTACAAATGCCCTGGCTGGAGTTGCCTGACCCTGTCACGCCTGCTATCTCTAAGGGCAATCCTTGATTACATGCCCCAATTGTTGACACCCAAAAACACTTTCTATTGCTCGATTGAGGTGCTACTGGTCTGATAGGTGGGGGCCCCTCTAACTGAGGTACGAGAGGACAATAACCCAACTGTGGCACTTGCTGCCGTTGTCCTTGATAACCTTGTGGGCGCGGACCACCCTGTCTCTGATAATAGTGCCACTGGGGCTGGAAATTGCCTTGAGGTCTGAAATTTCTGTAATTACCCTGTTGCTGTGGCCTCTGAAACTGCTGACCCCTATGCCTTTGATCATAGGGTCGGTATCTGTTTCCATCCCGTTACTAGAAGTGACTCCCTCTAGAAGTCTCTCCAACCTTGGCCTTCCTTTCTTTAAACTGCTTATCCTTTTCCTCATACGTCAGTGCCAAGTCAAGAACTCTGTCAAACGGTTCAGCATCAAAGGGAATAAGGGACTTAGACAGGTAATGATTCAATTCCTTAATAAACTTCTCATTCTTCTTGTCCTGCGTGTCAACCAAGTAAGGGGCATTTCGAGACAACTTATTAAACTTGGTGACATACTCAATCACTGTTCTACCCTCTTGAGTCAGCTTTGAAAATTTATTACTCAGCTGAGACTGAATAGCAGCAAGAACAAACTTCCGGTCAAAACGAGTCTTGAAATCTGCCCAAGTCAAAGTTGTTAAATCTAGACCCTCCTTCCACGAGTTCCACCAAAATAGGGCTGCTCCCTCAAGCTGATGTGTCGCTGTAGACACCCCATTTTTGATCACCCTTAAGACTTTGGCGCCACTGATTGCTTAGTTGATGGTGTAGGCTATGCTATGCAAATGTTCGATTTCTTCGGCAAGAAGAGTGTCAAATCCCAACCTTATACCCCATTTCTGGACTAAAACTATTTTGACTAAAGATTTTAGACCTTAAAATGCTCTCTTTCAAAATATTTCTGAAAAGGTTCCTGCGATGTTCTGAGGCTCACATTTCGTTAAATGTTGCACTTTTCGGTAAACCGAGCAAGGATAAAGTGGAAATAAATGAAAGAGAGGTGAAATCTTTGAAAAATCTTTCAAAACACCTTATTTAGGGGTTTGGGGTTGAAGAAAAGAGGAGAGGAGGGAAGAAACCAAGTTGGGGAAGAAGATGGGCATGAACCGTTGAGAAAGAGTCGAGCAGCCCTCGCTAAATCAGGCCTATCCGTTTGTACACTTTTCAGCTATAAGGCTACCACCGTTGGAAAGTGGACTTCCGGGGCTTCATTTTACATTCAAGAATCTCCTCAAGCCGAGGCCAGATGAGGGAGATATGGTTGGTTGAAGTTGGGCATCAATCCGATTGAGCTGGAAATGAGCAGTCTTCACTGAAAAAAGCATAATTTTTTGTACACTTGGAATTTTTATGTGAGGCTACCACTATTGGAAAGCTTACTTCTAGGGCTTTAATTTAGACACAAGAATGACTTGAAAAGGAGTCCAGACAAAGGAGATATGCCCGTTTGAAGTCGGACTTGGAAGCAGATTTTTGGTGGCCGGCCAGCCACCATAAATGGACGGCCGACCACCACAAGTGGACGGCCGGCCACCTAAAGTGGCTGACAGCCTTTTTTCTCCTTTTTCAGCCTTGTTGGCCCCTTTTTGTCACTTGTCGGCCACCTTTTGTCACTTGTCGGCCACTTGTTCCCCTCACCAGACACTTGAAGTGGACGGTTGGCTAGAGGAGGTGGCCGACCGGCCACCCGAAGTGGCCGACGGCCATTTTTCTGCTTTTTCAGATATTTTCTTTGCCAGCTGTGCCAGCTGTTGGTCACTAAATGCCATCTCCATACACGTGTATGGAGGGATGCAAACAAGCTTGTAGCTTGTTTTTCTATATAAGGGGAGGTCCCTCCCCCTTTTTGAGGGTTCAAAATTTGGAGGAGCAAAATTTCACTGTCTCTCTAGAACTCTTTCTCTCTCTCTCTCTCTCTCTCTCTCTCTCTCTATTGTGCTTGAAAATGAGTTTTCTTTACATTTTTGCATACAACCCCTTAGCCAACTTAGACTACCTTGTAGCTGAGGTTCTTGGAAGTCTTATTTGAGCTTTTTTTGAAAAGCTGGTTTTGGCTCAGAAAAGTACCTGTTTTGTTGTTGTGCTTCAAGGGTAAGGACTTGTCGCTTTTAAGCTTTGCTTTCATTACTTGTTTAGCCACCTTTGCATGCTACTTTGAGGCTAGTTTTAACATCTAAAAACCTCTGTTTTTAAGGGTTTAAAATGATGGTTTGAGTCTTGTTTAGTTAGGGGGTGGTTCCCTCCCTTTGCTCCTTGGCTTGTAAAGCTTTTTGAGCCTTCTTTCAAAGCTTTTGAAACCCCCTTTTTCTTGGTCTTTTAACCACTGAATTCCAAAAGAATTTCAGTGGTAGAAAGTTGGTTTTCAGGACCAAAATAGGAGGGGGTGGTCCCCCCTCCTCATATCTTGTTTGCATGTGTAGATGGCATAGTATTTGAGCATGCTTTTCTACCTCTTTGTAGCCTAGTTCAAGCATGTTTTTGGCCTTATTTTAACATGTTATAACTCTGTTTTTGGTTGGTTGGAGCACCTCTTGTTTGTTTCTTACACTTGTAGTGTAATTTTGCTCACTAGCCTAGCATGCCTAATGAGTTAGCCTATCATTCTAGCTTGTGTTAGCTCAACTCCAGCACATTTTTGCTACTGATTTAGCATGCTTCAGCTCTGTTTTGGGTGGTTTTGGTCATATGTGCTTTG
>JAPPVO010005452.1:0-23648 GCA_030407325.1 Camellia japonica | reverse complement strand
CAAACTAGATCATAAATCTCCCTCTCACTTCACATTAAGCATTTAAATGCACAGAATAAGGGACTGAAAGTATACCAGAAACATGTGCGAGGGCTGGGTTATTACAGCTTATCCTTAAAACACCTACCTCACTGCATGCCAAGTGATATGACAACAACACTATGTTCAGCTATAAATATCCGACCGACTTACATTACACCGGATCTGCCATTGACCAAACCCACAGTCCTTGACCATCAGATGGATTGTGCCGAGCTAAAGTTAGCTCGACCTCCTTCAACGGCCATCTTCTATCAGCTAGGCCTAACTCACTGATTGGCTTATCACCCAATCTAGCCCAGGACCAAGCTACTTGAGCTCTTTTCTTAGCCCACTGCCGGCCCAACTTCCACAGCACTGCTACCTAGTTCGGCCCAATTTCTTAAAGAAATTACCCCTCTCAATTAGTTAATATTATTTTTATATATTATAAATCATAAAAAATGAGTTAAAAATTAAGTTTGTGTATCATTTTTCAAATTACATTAGAGATGTGATGGATATAGAGATGAAAGGCCTATTACCCTGGTCAATAATGGACAAACATGAGAATCGCGTTTTGCTGAGATTAGAGGTTAGAAAGCTACACACGAAAATAAAATAAAATAAAAAAACCGTATAATAATACAAATTCAAAAAATTATTCAGAAAAGTAAATTAATAAATCATATTTAGTCGTCGTTTGGTAATAAATTTTTTTAGTTGATTTTTTGATTTTTAACTATTTTAAGTCTCTGTTTGGCAATATATTTTTAACTAAAAGTCAAAAAGTTATTTAAAAAAAAATCAAAAAACCTATAACTTATATCAAAAAAGTCAAAATTTTCATTTTCTCTTTACTTTTGCACATCATTTCGTAAAAAATCAAAAAGTCATTCCTAAACCTACTAATTTTTTTACTCTCATATTTTAGCAAAAAATAAGAAAGTTACTAAAAAACATGTTCCCAAACAAGACCTTAGACTTGGGATTAAAAGTTTGTCTGTTTGACATTTTTGACTTTTTTAACTTTGTGAGAGAAAAAGTAAAATGATTATGGTTTAGATATGACATTTTGTCTTATTAACTTATTAACTTATTTTATCTTTTGTGCTTCTTTAGTTAAAAAGTTAATTATCAAACAAAGCCTTATTATGAATGTAGCTCAAATCTCACTAATTTTAAATTTAAATTATACACTCCACTTTGGGGGCAAATTTCCATGTACGTTTTCGTGTTTCGTACAATTTTTCAAAAAATAAAAACATGCTTCCAAACTTCATCTTAGGTATATAAAAGACCATAAATACCACTAGAAGAACAACTGCTGAATCTTTCATCATAATTGACCAGACCCACAAAGAAGAGTCTCTTATAAATAACATTTCAACCTCACAAAATATATATGTATATATATATATATACATGTTGACAATTTAAAAAGAGTGGATTAAATTCATTATTGGTGCATATATTTAATTGTAGAGTATAGATTTAATTTTTACATATTTTATTAAGTACATAACAGTCCCATTATTCCCGAATTATCATTATTTTTTGCTCAAGAGTGTGTTCAATGTTTCATTCTGATTAATTTTTAGGTAATATAGCCTCCGTTTGGCAAGTTGGGTTACGGGCTTTTTTTGCTATTTTAGCCACAAAAGACAAAATAAGTTATTTTAGCCACAACAAACAAAACATCACATCTAATCCGTAATCATTACACTCTTCTCTCACAAAAAAAGTCAAAAAAGTCAAAATGTCAAAAAGTCCTTCCCAAACCAAGCTTTTTAGCCCAAGCTAAAATAGCCAAAAAAGCTAAAAAGCCAAAAAACTAACCCACTTTCCAAACGAAGCCTAGTCCCCTCATTCCATTTAATTTAAAGAGAGAATAATAGGTCAGATTCTTGAAGATGATCAGAAGAGAATAAAGAATGAAACATTTAACCATTAATTCTCTTGCTTAACATTAAAATTCATGACTTGTCAAATTGTATTACTAGTCCTCCATGGACAAATAATGTATGTACGCTTCCATCACCCATAGTGACAATAATTTTAAAATAGATTAAGCTTGCATGGCAAGAATATCGAGAAAAATAAAAAAATATAATTTCAAATCCCGATGATTCTAATAATTGAATGAATTTAAATAACAATTTGAGTCCTACTTATCGATTTTAGCAAATTAAATTATCAATAAGTATATGATGCTTCCACTACATAATGAGAATTTCACATTCTTAGAATATTTTCTATTTAATAGTATTATCCTAACAATAATGTAAGATTAACTATATTTTTTTGAACTTCTGGAGAAGTGAATATCATTTACCTTTAAAGTTTTTGTCACTTCTACAGAGAAGATTCCTAATAAAAACAAACATTTGAATATAATGAACACATCAATTTTATTACAAGTAATCTCATCATTTCCATTCTTTCTATTCTCCAAGGGAAATTCTAAGGTAAACACCCCTCTAGAGTGTGTACTTGTTGGTAAAAATTATACTAGGAGATGATCAACAGTAACCAAACAATAATTTAAACAGGAACAATCAAGTAATTGTGGAATTAATTTGAATGCCTCAAAAGAATGAGGACTTCTCTGGAACAACTAACAATTACAAAATAAACAGAGTAAACAAAGAGTAATTTTAGAATGAAACTACTAAAGTTCACTAAGTTACCAAGTACAATTTTACATAGAAAACTACTCCTAAATTGCAGAGCTACTCCTAAGTTTAAAAGCTAAGTGTTGTTGAGTTGTTGATGCCCTTTCTTTCTGCAAATCTCTGGCTTTTATAGCTTTCCTTACTTCTCTAACCCATGACCCCATAATCCTCCAAATCTCCAACTGCTATTGCATAACTACTGTAACTACCCCTCTTATTTCCAAAGACTTAAGCTCCATTAAATCTTCAATTTTGCCTGTTGAATGGCTCCACCTACATCATGCCACGTGTCTATCATCACTTTTAGCCCTCTTTCGACAGAGAGAAACCCCCACTTCGTGCATAACTCCCCTTGCAAGTTGCCCATTAAACTCATGACCTTCTGCCAATAATTGCCCCACTATCTAGGCCACTCCACACATAGGATTCAATTCACTCCAATTGATGCAAGACCCTCATTTTGACGCTTCCATATGCCATTACTTGATTGGTCCACCTGTCGACAGAATCCAAAAAAATGGGTGCAAACAATGCCCCCTTATTTAAGTTAAATAAATACCAAATGTTTTTAACCTAAACAAATTCGCTTCTTTGGGCCCAAATAAAGAAACCACAGCCTAAATGAAAATGACCTGCAACTCTGGTTCACACTTAACACTAGGCCCATGACAAATTATAAAAAGTCAATCTTTTCAACTTCACACTACTTCAGTTCCATTTCCCTTCTTTCGAAATCCTTAGACTGTCCTTCTCATTTTCAAAAACTTTCACTCGAAATCCAACCATCTCAAAACCCTAAGCCAAGGCACCCAAGAAATCGAAGCCCACCAAAGAAGATAACAACAATGATGACCTTTTCGGTTCCCAAATTCTGTCAAAGCACTCATCTCTCTTTTAAAACTGGAAATCACTCTACTTTCAAGCACTACCTCTGTTGCCAAGGCAACCTTAGGCCTCACATTTCCATCCCACTTTCCAGAGGAGTTATCCCCTTACTATCCTCTTGCCAATAGTGAGAACTTGCTTCTCAGTCAACCCAAACTCAACTGGACCAATTGGAACAGCAGCAAAAATCCCCTCAGGTCCTAGAGGCAACCGGACTCCTTATGGCAAAGTTGGGTTAGAAGAATTGAAACCCATGACTCTAAGGTGTGGAAACACAAAGGCATTAGTGAGGTAATTCGATTGTTGACCATGAAGTATGACATGGACAAGTAGCTAATTGTTGTTGCTACATACTTTTGGTCTTGGTCTTATAATTCATTACTTTTAAAATTTGGAATGATTGCCCCTATTATCCTTGATGTAGCCCACTTGATTGGGCTATCCATCCTAGGCCAACAAATTAATGCCTTACTAGAACCCCCAAAAGTAACTTTCACCTTGAATACTGACATGAGCTATACTGAATTTACCAAAAAGTACAAAGGCAAACCAAGTTCCCTTGTTGAGGATAAAGAAAGAACTGCCTTTTATCTAGTCTGGCTCTACTAGTTCCTTTTTTGTGTCCTTGCGTATAAAATTACCAAGAAATATCTTCCTCTAACCTTGTACATTTAGGATGGCCAAGCTATGGCCTTTGTACCTTACCTCTTGCCCATCCTTTATAAGGGCTTATTCTCCCTTGTTGAAAAAAAATTTCTGCTAACTGTGGTGGGCCATTTTGACTCTCTTAAGCCTAGTTGTATGCCTATTTTCTTGAAGTACAACCTCTAAAGCCTAACACCATGAGGTCAATTCACCATTCTTATGCAGAACACTTTCTCACCTTTGTTAGCAAACCTTCCTTCAACTTTTCCAATTATCTTACCATTTTTTACAATTCTCCCTTCAAAAGACTTCTTGCTCTCCTCAAACCATTCCAGGACTGTCAATTCTCATCCTCCAAATTAGAATATCTTTCCACAGATCCTTCTGATTTAACCAATGACCAAGTCCGGTCACAGGCTTAAACCTAGAAACACATCCTGACTTGTAGACACGTCCTAGTTGGCTATTTTATTTCCTCCACTAAGATGTCCAACTGCAGTTTTGAAACTTACTGTCCCAACCAGTGGTCCAGACAATTTGGACTCTCTGAATGCATACCATATCCCTAATTTCACCCAACCATTCATGAGGAAATTGGATCCAGAGCCAATATTAAAGAATCCTCCTAATCCAAATCCATCCTCTTGGAAAATAAAAACCTCTTCAACGCTTTAAGTACTTTCTTCTTCAAGCCTACTTTTGATTTCACTACAAGTTTTGAACACTAGTGGACCCTTATGGCTGCCATCATTTTCTCCAAACCCTTTGAGGGTTGCCTTCAGGACATTTTCATCAACCAGGGTCTTGAGTCACCATTTTTCAACCTCAATGTTGCAGGTAAATCCGTTAATTCTCAACTCAAGCCACCTCACATCGTCACTTGCTCTTCTTCATTGCTAACTAATTTAAAATCTTGCACCCAACACTAATCCTATGGTACCTGTTGCTGAACCCCTGATCAAGGATCAACATAAAGGCAAGGCCCCAATAGACCTAATTGTCAATCCTGAGGTCACTTCTCCTGCCCCCAAACTGATGGGAGACTCAATCACAGCTTTTCAAACACAAGCATAAAGGGTGACAGGGACCACCAGATCTTTTAATGAAAGAGAAACAAGAACTAAGAAAAGGCAAGAGCCTCAACTACCTCCTTACCTGAAGCAAATCTCAATGAGTGCGACATTCCACTCAGTCGAATACTTGGTTAAGCTACTTAGAATCCCCAGACCAACTTTATCAGGTATTTTTCCTTGTTATCTATTTATTATGCCTCCTCTTCTTGCAACCTGATCCCATCTATGCTTATTATTATTTTTCTTTTGTAAAGAAAGAAGAGAATAATACTTATCTCCACCATTGTTGAGGATGAGGAGACCCCTACCAACTCTCCTAAAACCACCAATCAAACTCACATCCCTCCATTCAGCAATGAGCCTAACATACCAACACCAAATCAACCTACTTCACCTTCTCATTCTGAGCCACCCCCTATTGATTTTAGGGATGTTACCCTTGGAGCCTGTAATGACCCCAAAATGCATATCATGATTGTATTATTTAATTATGTGTTTAATTTTAATTGTGATATATGTCATGTGTGATTTGAATTGTGTTACGGCTAATAGATGTATATAGGATATGAATTGAACTTGTCTAAATCAGTAATTTATACAAGGTTAAAATTAAATATTTGGAAAGGTAATTAGAGCCTAATTCACATTAGTATGATTAAATTTAGTTCAATTTGAATTAGATTATGATGAGAATTGATTTAATCAAGGTGAATTTGATATAATTTAATTTAACCTAGTAATTAAATCAAGGCTTAGAAAAATTAGAAATTAATTACAAGTCCTAAACCTACTCATCAATATAACTAGAGAAAAAGAGAGAGAATGAGTGCATTTTGTTGGAGAGAAATACAACTTGAGGAGGAGTTCTAGAAAACTTAAGAAGAGAAAGAAGAAGAACAAGGAAGAAGAAAGCAAATCTTCAACAATGCAACCATCTAAGGTAGGAATTTTTCTTAATTTCATGAATTTGAGATGTTACACTCATGAATCTATGGAATTTAAGTTTCATTAAGAAGAAATCAAGCTTAATTGGTAATTTTATGAAATAGAATATATGAATGAACAAGAGAAGGAAGAAATTGTAAGAATTAAGCTCATATCATGACATGCATGGTTAGATTTGAAGGATTTGGCTCAAGATTTTAACATGCATGACTTCATTTCATGGAATTCTTGTTCACACATTTGATTTCTTGCATGATTCTCCAAATTTGAGGAGAAAATTCATCAATTTTGAAATTAGAACAAAAAGTATGCATGTTTTGTAATTTTCCAATTTATTGAAGTTTTAATCTTTCAATTGACAAATTGAGTTTTGTTGGAAATTTATGTCCATATTTTTATGAATTCTTGCATGGTTCATGAAAAGTGAAGAGAAAACTTCAAAGATTTTGAATTAGAACTCATGTATGCATATTTTGGTGATCTTATACTTCAATTCAAGAATTTGAAGTTTTGCATGGCAATTGAGTTTTGATTTGAAGTTATGATTTTTGTTTAAAATTAGATATGCTAGATTCAAGATGTTTTGGAAGAGTTTTGGGCCTTGAAATGCATGAAATTGAAGTTTAAATTATAAACATTGAGTTCCAAAAATTGAGCTAAAATTCGAATTCTTTGAAAACCCAAACCGCACGTGCGGCCAGCCTTCCCTGTTCCAGTTTGCATTATGTTTTATTGCATGTGAGAAGCGCATGTGCGGTGGTTGTTCCGCACGTCAAGTTTTCAGGCCAACCTCCGTTTCTTTTTCTCTCTGTTTTTTTGATTTCTGGGCCTCTATTTGCATGGTTTTTACGTGTATTTCAAATTCATATGCATATCATGAACACGAAAGAAATTAAAGAACAAATAGAAATAACTGAACGAATAAGTAACGAATGAACTGAGTAGGTTTATGAACCAAGTAGGTTTAAGAACCGACTAGATGAATTGAACGTGTTTTGAAATGTTGTGTTTGAATGTGTTTTGTGTAGGTCAAACGCCACATTCTAATCACGTGATTTAGGGAGCCAACTGTGAGTAATAACCTTGTAAAGCTATGCTCAAGATATAAGTGTTTTCTGAATTATAGAATGCTCTATTTCTAAAATGTTGCTTTTTAACTGAATGAATGATTGTCTTATTTATAAAATGTACTCGTGGCATCCATAGCATCTGTTACTGTTACTGTTACTGCTATTATTATAGAGATCTCTGTCAGTTCCAATATTTGGAACTACTGTTTACTGTATTCATTTTTTTTTTTTTTGGGTGGGTAACTGTATTCATCAATTATAACTGTTCGGTCTTATATGACCTACTATACTGTTTTGTTATTGGATGTACCACGTATGACTGCTATGATTTCAATATGATTTAATATGTTATGAGCTATTGATTCACTGATGAAATTGATTATTTAAAATTACTGAAATGACATCATTCATTACCTTTTTAACTTTTTAACTAAAGAAACACAAAAGATAAAATAAGTTAAATAAGTTAATAAGACAAAATGTCATATCTAAACCATAATCATTTTACTTTTTCTCTCACAAAAGTTAAAAAAGTCAAAAATGTCAAACCAGACAAACTTTTAATCCCAAGCTAAGGTCTTGTTTGGGAACATGTTATTTTAGTAACTTTCTTATTTTTTGGCTAAAATATGAGATAAAAAAAAATAGTAGGTTTAGAATGACTTTTTGATTTTTTACGAAATGATGTGCAAAAAGTAAAGAGAAAATGAAAATTTTGACTTTTTGATATAAGTTATAGGCTTTTTGATTTTTTTTAATAACTTTTTGACTTTTAAGTTAAAAATATTATATGCCAAACAAGACTTAAAATAGTTAAAAAATCAAAAAATTAACTAAAAAAATTTATTACCAAACGACGACTAAATATGATTTATTAATTTACTTTTCTGAATAATTTTTTGAATTTGTATTATTACGGTTTTTTATTTTATTTTATTTTCGTGTGTGGCTTTCTAACCTCTAATCTCAGCAAACGCGATTCTCATGTTTGTCCATTATTGACCAGGGTAATAGGCCTTTCATCTCTAATATCCATCACATCTCTAATGTAATTTGAAAAATGATACACAAACTTAATTTTTAAACTCATTTTTTAGATTTAATAATATATAAAAAAATATGATTAACTAATTGAGAGGGTAATTTCTGTTAAGAAATTGGGCCGAACTAGGTAGCAGTGCCTGTGGAAGTTGGGCCGTGCAGTGGGCTAAGAAAAGAGCTCAAGTAGCTTGGTCCTGGGCTAATTGGGTGATAAGCCAATCAGTGAGTTAGGCCTAGCTGATAGAAGATGGCCGTATGAAGGAGGTCGAGCTAACTTTAGCTCGGCACAATCCATCTGATGGTCAAGGACTGTGTGGTTTGGTCAATGGCAGATCGGTGTAATGTAAGTCGGTCGGATATTTATAGCTGAACATAGTGTTGTTGTCATATCACTTGGCATGCAGTGAGGTAGGTGTTTTAAGGATAAGCTGTAATAACCCAGCCCTCGCACATGTTTCTGGTATACTTTCAGTCCCTTATTCTGTGCATTTAAATGCTTAATGTGAAGTGAGAGGGAGATTTATGATCTAGTTTGGGCCGAACAAGATTGGGCCGAGGTATTTGGCTTCAAGATTGTGCCGTGGTTTTGCTCGGTAATGGCAAAGGGCCTGCGGAGCCGAGCTACTTGGGCTCTTTGGTATGAAGGCTGGTCAAGTGAGAGCTCGGCTGAGACGTCCGCGGCCTAGAAGGGCTTCACGGTCCGTGCGTTGCTCGGTCGGAAGGCACGCACCCATAGCTCGGCATGAAGATTCGTGCCTGAAGCTCGGCAGGAAGGCCTTTGGTTGACCAGAATGACCAATCCCGTGCTCGGCGTCGCCAGAATGCGGTCGAGCACGGCTGAAACGAAGCTCGGTTATTGGTAGCACTTGGTCTTGAAGTGTAATATGGCTGTTGGCGGCCGAGAAGCTGCAGCCCGGCTGCCGAGCTCCAGTAGAGTGGATGGCAGTTGGGTTAGGTGGTGTTCAGCGAGATTTGTGCTGACAGATGGGATAGCAGCACCAGGTGTCGAGGGACCATTGGGAGCAGGTTTGGGGCGCAGAAGGGTATATAAGCATGTCTGCGCCCCCCATACGCGACAGACGAACATTTGGTAAGAGATATACTTATACTCTACTCTCTCCCTTCTCTCTATCTATCCCCAGGTGTGTGTTCTAATTTGATCGTCGGAGGGGTTTTCCGGCCACACACCGCCGGGTAGCTCACCGCCGTTGTGTTTTCAGGCGATCGGACAGAAACGGAGCTCGGAAGAAATGAGTACGGGCTTGCCGGAATATTTGCTCCCCGTACAATTGGCGCCGTTTGTGGGAAACTTGCAGATAAAACCTTGTCTTCCAAGCTCATCTGATTGCTTTCTATGGCGAACAACGACGAGATTCCGTTGTCCGCCATCGACGGAGTCACTCCGGAGTCAGGCAGACGGAGAGGACACCCCACCATCCCTCCGATGGGGGACCTGGAGACATTCCCCGGAGGACGGTCGGGAGACGCGCGGGATAAGCGCGGAAAAAGTTATGGTCATTCGCGGAGTCTAGACGGCCATCGGCGGCGGAGAGAGTCACACGCCAGACATCTGGAACACAAGCTAAGGGACCAGGACGCCGTCATCCGGCGAATGGCTGCGGAGATGGAGGAGCTGAAGCGGCATGTCAAAGGGAAGGGTGTAGCTGGAGTGGGAGACCACAGTGAGCGCACCCAACCCCGCCGTTCAGTCAGTCAGAGTCAGCGGCATACTCCGTCCATTTCTATTACCCGAAGTTACAAGGTTGGTGATTCCGATGTGCGTGCAGAGAAGTCCAGCGCGCAAGATAGCACTTACCAGCCCTTACGTCCGGTGACGACGTCGAGGTACTCCTATTCCGCTCGTTCAGAGGATTTGCGGGCAGTCTTAAAGGAACGGGCTCGCCGGCGGGAGGCTCAAAGGGTGCTGGCGTTCCAGCGGCTATCCTACGGGGTTCATGCTAGCGAGGAGGTCGGAATGCCTCTACCCCGCCTAGCGGCGCCACTCCTTGTAGATACAGACTTGGCGAGGCTGAGCGCCACCCCTTTCTCCCTGGAGGTAGAAACAACACCGCTTCCCGCGGGCTTCCACCAGCCAAAGTTCACGCTCTATGACGGAAAGACCGATCCGTATATGCATGTGAGCCACTTCCGACAGGTCATGGTCGGACGTAGGCGAAATGATGCGCTTATGTGCCTCATCTTCCCGTCAAGTTTGGGCGAGCTGGGCTTGAAATGGTTTGAGAGTCTGCCGGAGGGGAGCATAGAAAGGTGGCAGCAGTTGGCGGAAGCCTTTGTGATGCGCTTCAAAACCAATACCAAAACGCCTAAGGAAGTTGACCACCTTCTCAGTGTCAGGATGGAACCGAGCGACACTCTCAAGGCGTACAACTCCAGGTACTGGGATACCTTCAATGAGATCCTAGATTGCCCGGTCAACCTGGCAATCACCCAATATAAGCGCGGTTTCCCGGTCGGACATAGGCTAAGGGATTCGCTTACAATGAGCCAGCAGACATCCGTGTGGCACCTAATGCAGCGCATCAATGAGCACATCCGAGTAAAGGATGATGCAGCGACGTCCACCGCGGAGACAACCCCGGTGGCAACGGGCAAGTGGGTGACTGGGTTTTAAGGAAGGTCATGGGCAATGCACTAGTGCCGGGCGAAGGCAAGCTAGGGGCAAACTGGGAAGGGCCTTACAAGATAACCGGGCAAGAGGGCATACCACTTAGAAGATTTGGATGGCAAAGGCGTACCCCGGCCATGGAATGCAGCTTTATGTAATTTTTTGAGGAAAGACTTGTTTCCCCTACACTTCTGAATGTAAATACTCTTTTTGTCAATGTAATAGAAGAGAATTACTTTTGTTGAAGAGCTTTGTTGTGTTCGAAATAATAGTGGATGGGGGCCTACTCTTCTGTTCCAGCCGAGATGATTTACTCCGGCTGACGGGTTGATGATTTGCTCAACTCCGAGGTTCCAGCCGAGATGATTTACTCCGGCTGACGAGTTGATGTTTTGTTCAACTCCGAGGTTCCAGCCGAGATGATTTACTCCGGCTGACGGGTTGATGATTTGCTCAACTCCGAGGTTCCAGCCGAGATGATTTACTCCGGCTGACGGGTTGATGATTTGCTCAACTCCGAGGTTCCAGCCGAGATGATTTACTCCGGCTGACGGGTTGATGATTTGCTCAACTCCGAGGTTCTATCCGAGATGATTTACTCCGGCTGAAGAGTTGATGATTTGCTAAACTCCGAGGTTCCAGCCGAGATGATTTACTCCGGCTGAAGAGTTGATGATTTGCTCAACTCCGAGGTTCCAGCCGAGACGATTTACTCCGGCTGACGGGTTGATGATTTGCTCAACTCCGAGGTTCCAGCCGAGATGATTTACTCCGGCTAGAGGAGTTGATGACTTGCTCAACTCTGAAGTTTCAGCCCAGCTGATGTTGCTCGCTTTCTTTGGAGTTCCTTCGCCGAGCTGATCTTGTCCGCCAAGAAGGAAGTCGCGGAGCGGATCTTGCTCGCCTTCATTGGAGTTCCTTGGCCGAGCTGATCTTGTCCGCCAAGAAGGAAGTCGCGGAGCGAACCTTGCTCGCCTTCTTTGGAGTTCCTTGGTCGAGCTGATCTTGTCCGCCAAGAAGGAAGTCGCGGAGCGAACCTTGCTCGCCTTCTTCCGAGTTCCTTGGCCGAGCTGATCTTGTCCGCCAAGAAGGAAGTCCCGGAGCGGACCTTGCTTGCCTTCTTTGGAGTTCCTTGGCCGAGCTGATCTTGTCCGCCAAGAAAGAAGTCGCGGAGCGGACCTTGCTCGCCTTCTTTGGAGTTCCTTGGCCGAGCTGATCTTGTCCGCCAAGAAGGAAGTCGCGGAGCGGACCTTGCTCACCTTCTTTGGAGTTCCTTGGCCGAGCTGATCTTGTCCGCCAAGAAGGAAGTCGCGGAGCGGACCTTGCTCGCCTTCTTTGGAGTTCCTTGGCCGAGCTGATCTTGTCCGCCAAGAAGGAAGTCGCGGAGCGAACCTTGCTCGCCTTCTTCCGAGTTCCTTGGCCGAGCTGATCTTGTCCGCCAAGAAGGAAGTCCCGGAGCGGACCTTGCTCGCCTTCTTTGGAGTTCCTTGGCCGAGCTGATCTTGTCCGCCAAGAAAGAAGTCGTAGAGCGGACCTTGCTCGCCTTCTTTGGAGTTCCTTGGCCGAGCTGATCTTGTCCGCCAAGAAAGAAGTCGCGGAGCGGACCTTGCTCGCCTTCTTTGGAGTTCCTTGGCCGAGCTGATCTTGTCCGCCAAGAAGGAAGTCGCGGAGCGGACCTTGCTCGCCTTCTTTGGAGTTCCTTGGCCGAGCTGATCTTGTCCGCCAAGAAGGAAGTCGCGGAGCGGACCTTGCTCGCCTTCTTCCGAGTTCCTTGGCTGAGCTGATCTTGTCCGCCAAGAAGGAAGTCGCGGAGCGGACCTTGCTCGCCTTCTTTGGAGTTCCTTGGCCGAGCTGATCTTGTCCGCCAAGAAAGAAGTCGCGGAGCGGACCTTGCTCGCCTTCTTTGGAGTTCCTTGGCCGAGCTGATCTTGTCCGCCAAGAAGGAAGTCGCGGAGCGGACCTTGCTCGCCTTCTTCCGAGTTCCTTGGCTGAGCTGATCTTGTCCGTCAAGAAGGAAGTCGCGGAGCGGACCTTGCTCGCCTTCTTCCGAGTTCCTTAGCTGAGCTGATCTTGTCCGCCAAGAAGGAAGTTGCAGAGCGGACCTTGCTCGCCTTCTTTGGAGTTCCTTGGCCGAGCTGATATTGTCCGCCAAGAAAGAAGTCGCGGAGCGGACCTTGCTCGCCTTCTTTGGAGTTCCTTGGCCGAGCTGATCTTGTCCGCCAAGAAGGAAGTCGCGGAGCGGACCTTGCTCGCCTTTTTTGGAGTTCCTTGGCCGAGCTGATCTTGTCCGCTAAGAAAGAAGTCGCGGAGCGGACCTTGCTCGCCTTCTTTGGAGTTACTTGGCCGAGCTGATCTTGTCTGCCAAGAAGGAAGTCGCGAAGCGGACCTTGCTCGCCTTCTTTGGAGTCCCTTGGCCGAGCTGATCATGTCCGCCAAAAAGGAAGTCACGGAGCGGACTTTGCTCGCCTTCTTTGGAGTTACTTGGCCGAGCTGATCTTGTCCGCCAAGAAAGAAGTCGCAGAACGGACCTTGCTCGCCTTCTTTGGAGTTCCTTGGCCGAGCTGATCTTGTCCGCCAAGAAAGAAGTCGCGGAGCGGACCTTGCTCGCCTTCTTTGGAGTTCCTTGGCCGAGCTGATCTTGTCCGCCAAGAAGGAAGTCGCGGAGCGGACCTTGCTCGCTTTCTTTGGAGTTCCTTGGCCGAGCTGATCTTGTCTGCCAAGAAGGAAGTCACGGAGCGGACCTTGCTCGCCTTCTTCCGAGTTCCTTGGCTGAGCTGATCTTGTCCGCCAAGAAGGAAGTCGCGGAGCGGACCTTGCTCGCCTTCTTTGGAGTTCCTTGCCGAAGAAAGTGGATCATCGAGCAAAAAGCCTAGCCCGGCCTTGTAATGTAATCCCAGTCACGCTAGCGCGGACGAAATTAAGGGGCAATTGAGAAGGAGATTTATGATCTAGTTTGGGACGAACAAGATTGGGCCGAGGTATTTGGCTTCAAGATTGTGCCGTGGTTTTGTTCGGTAATGGCAAAGGGCCTGCGGAGCCGAGCTACTTGGGCTCTTTGGTATGAAGGCTGGTCAAGTGAGAGCTCGGCTGAGACGTCCGCGGCCTAGAAGGGCTTCACGGTCCGTGCGTTGCTCGGTCGGAAGGCACGCACCCATAGCTCGGCATGAAGATTCGTGCCTGAAGCTCGGCAGGAAGGCCTTTGGTTGACCGGAATGACTAATCCCGTGCTCGGCGTCGCCAGAATGCAGTCGAGCACGGCTGAAACGAAGCTCGGTTATTGGTAGCACTTGGTCTTGAAGTGCAATATGGCTGTTGGCGGCCGAGAAGCTGCAGCCCGGCTGCCGAGCTCCCAGTAGAGTGGGATGGCAGTTGGGTTAGGTGGTGTTCAGCGAGATTTGTGCTGACAGATGGGATAGCAGCACCAGGTGTCGAGAGACTAATGGGAGTAGATTTGGGGCGCATAAGGTATATAAGCGGGTCTGCGCCCCCCATACTGGGACAGACGAACATTTGGTAAGAGATATACTTATACTCTACTCTCTCCCTTCTCTCTATCTATCCCCAGGTGTGTGTTCTAACTTGATCGTCGGAGGGGTTTTCCGACCACACACCGCTGGGTAGCTCACCGCCGTTGTGTACGCAGGTGATTGGATAGAAGCGGAGCTTGGAAGAAAGGAGTACGGGCTTGCCTGAATATTTGCTACCCGTACATGAAGTTTCATGTGAAATTAAGTTTAAGCAAAAGGATCTTATGATTAGAGACCTGTATCTGTTTAATAAGAAAACATATCTGTCACAATTAAAACGTTTGGATCAGAAATTGAGAGCCTTAGAGGCTTAATATTTTGAAATTGATTTTACATTTGAGATCAGCATAATTTTTAAGTCATAATAAGCATCTTTCTAAAAATTTGATCTGGGACGATTAAACTGATTAAATTTCATCTTTATTCACCTCTGGATATATATGTCCATGTTCTTTGCAAATTTGACTTAGAAACCATTCCTCAAAATATCCCCTGGGAGAGAAAGAGTGAGTGTAGAGGAGAAGAACAAAGGGGAGAGAATTTCACCAAGGAAGAGATTGGGGATTTGAGAGGATTTGTTGAGATTCTAACTCAAGGTATGTTTAACCTATTCTCATTGATCCCTCTTTTTGATTTGAGAAGGAATTCCTCCATGGTATGTAAGTTAGGGTTTATAATATGGGTCAAGCATGTATTAAGTGATTAATTAGGATGATGTCTCTCATGTTTGATGGATTTGGAATTATTTTGAACCATTTAGTGAGAATTTACATTTTATTTCTTCAATTATACATTTGAGCTCATCTATGTAAACAAATGGCTAAGTGTGTGTATATTTGTGTGAGGAAGTTGGAAATTCCATGGAATTGGATTGTGTTTATGAGTTTTAAGAAACTAAAAGTTGATTGAATGTGTAATCCATGCTAAGGTGATAATTACACCATTATGTTGTCTTAATTCCTCCATTTTTGGGCCTTGATATGTTGTAACTTAGTGGAATTGTGCTTTGAATTCGGACTGCCCAAAACAGGGGCCACGACCGCACGTGCGGAGGTCATGGCCGCACGTGCGGACAAGAGGGAAAAAAATGGGATTTGCATTCTGCTTTCGGGCGCACGTGCAGAGGTCATGGCCGCACGTGCGGAACACCACCGCACGTGCGGAGGTCACGGCCGCACGTGCGGCCCAGGCCGGGAAATTTACCTGCTCCGTTTTGCGTGCTTGATCCTCTGATGTTATTAAAATAATTATTTGGTAATCTTAGACCGGTATTAAATTCATTCGAAGCATAACGACTCAGAAAATGATTTAAAAAAGGAAAAGAGAACTAAATTGTGAATTATGTTTATCTGTAGGACGTACTCCGGGAGGAATGATCGCTCCACCACAGCACTGTGAGTAGTAGTACGGTAGATGTACATTTTACTTACCGTTAATAATTATTGTTATTAACGTTCTGTGCTTCGTAAGTGACTACGTTAACATTTATATAAGGTTGTCGAGAATGACATATACCAATAATATTGTGCTCTGACCGAGTTGACGAACATGATGAAACGGTGGCATTGATATGGACCTAAAATCATTCTGTATAAAAGTGGGCTGAAGGCCGTTATGATGTGAATTACTCTGTCCTTATTAATGTAGTAATGCATTTTCCTTCTGCTAATCGTTATTATTAATGCTTTGCCCTTTGTAAGTTAATTATGTTAATATTTATAAATGATTGGAACATCTGCATACAATGGTACGACTCTGGCATCACTCTGCTTTGTTAATATCTGGGCCTAAGGCCAATCTGTAAGATACGCTTTACTTATTGTTAATAGTTGTCATGAACACTCTGTTAAATGCAAATTAACTATGTTAACTCATGTGAATGATTGAAAGAATCGATGTGCCTCTGAATAACTCTGAGACTAGTCTGTTCTGACGATATCTGGGCCAGAAGCCATTCTGTATAATCTGCTAGGCCAGAGGCCATTCTGTATAATCTGTAAGACCTATTGTTTCTGGTATGGAACAAAGTGCTATACGGAACTAAGTGCTACAGTATGAGTCACCTCTAGAATCCGTGCGAGACACCTCTTGAGTCCATACATACATGAACTGGGCTTAAAGCCAATCTATTAGTATTCTGGGCTTAAAGCCGTTCTGTGAAATTTGTGAGGCCTATGGTTGTTCTGTGAAATCTGTGATATCTGGGCCTATGGCCAATCTGTGACATCTGGGCCTATGGCCAATCTGTGATATCTGTTAGGCCTATGGCCAATCTGTGAAATCTGTCAGGCCTAAGGCCGTTCTGTATTCTGGGCTTAAACCCACTCTGTTTGAAGACTGGGCCCAAGGCCGTTCTGGAAACAATTACGGGATAAGATTAACTATAAGTTCTCTGCATTTGTATACGTTGTGATTCAGGTTATTTATTGGATTATCACGTACTATTATTTACTGAGCTTCGCTCACTTTATGTTATGTCTGTTTCTGTAGGCACTCAACCTGGAGGTCAGTCTTAATCCATGGCATTCGTACCTCTTTTGTCAACCGCAGTGTGTCTAGGCACTTAGATGAAGCTGTTCATTTTGTGAAGTTTTGTCAAGCTTTTGGCTTTGTATTTTGAGATGTGTATAACCTCTTCTTCACTAATACTTTTGTTATACGCCTAATCATGGGGCTGGGTCTGTATATGTGTATGTACATAACTATCTGTCTGATGCACTGTTTGTGATCCTAGCATAATAGTGGTCGCTCAATGGATGTAGTTTTGTTTTTTGATATTTTATGTTATTAAATGCTTCCGTTCAGGCCCCATAGTTTATGTAACCAGAATTTGTGTCTGTTTCTGAATAGGTCATGCCCAAACTTTTAGGGGCGGGTTTGGGGCGTGACATAAGCATTATCCTTTAATAATGTGACTCCTAAGAAGACTTTGTTAAGGAGAGGTAGAGTCCTAATAAGATTATGTCACGCGTAATCTATAAAAACTCATGACAGAACCTATTCCCAGGTATTGCAATTCTGACTCTTGAATACGCAGAGCTTTTTGTCTATTGTCTATTTGCTGACTCAGGCATCGGAGAGGTTTCCGGCACACACCTGTCAGCTAGCTCACGTTTGTGTTCTCATGTGATAAGAGGACGACGTTTGGAGGAGTACAAACTTGATCAACAAGATTATATGAGGATGATTGTTTCGTGCTTGTACACTAATGATTAGAAAGTATATGAGAGATAGAGCTGACTTAGATATTTCAATAGATTGCAACATTATTGTGTTTAAGAAATAAGTCTAATTTAAGGGCCTAAACAACACTACTCATATTTTATTTTTTTTGATAATTAGGTGTTCAGGTTAATTTACGCGCGTACCTTGACTAATCCCAAGAGACCAATCCCACCACTCACTTACAGGGGCCTAATTTAAAGTTAGAGCAAAACGCCTTATATAGCCCGGCCCAACTCATGTAATATTTGATTGATTGAAAATGGAATTAGAATGGTCTTTTTTATTTATTTTTATTATTTTAGAAACTAGAATTAGAATGGTCTTAGACTTTGTTTGGCATAAATGATTTGGGCTAAAATAGTTTTAAAAAAACAAAATATGCTAAAAAGTTAATAAGATAAAATGTTATATCCAAATCATAATCATTTTATTTTTTCTTTCACAAAAGTGAAAAAAGTCAAAATGTTCATCACAATCAAAACTTTTTAGTACCAACCTAAAATAGCCAAAAAAATCAACTCACATCTCAATCAAATCTCATATTTGATTTCAAGGAAAAAGAAAAAGAAAAAAAGAGAGAGTAATACTATAATAATCATATTTGTATATTATATTTTATTATTGTATTGGTTAAAATGAGTTTCACCATTTATGTATCTTGTCAATAAACACAATAGTGATACATTACATGGTTGTAATATTATCAAAAAGAATTTACATATTAAAAAAAAGGGATATTTATCAATAAATCATATCTCACAAATAAATACTTCAATTAGTCCCAATTTTTTTCTATTGATCTTTTAAATCCTATTAGTAGAGAGTTTTTTTTTTTTTTCCGTGTGATCTTATTTTTTATTTTGGTAATATTTTGGTAGACAACTATATCCTTTTATTAATGTGATAGGTATGATGCGATACTTCAATGTGACAGGTATTAATGTGACACTCCAAAAAAATTAAAAACTCTTTAATGTATTTTTTTTAAATGTGACAACATAGCGGTATGATGTGACACTCTAAAACTTTTACTTCAAAAAAATAAAAACTCCTTAGTGTACTTTTTCCAAATGTGACAATGTGGCAGATATGATGTAACATTTAAAAAAAAAAAAAAAAACTTTTTAGTGTACATTTCTCAAACGTGGCAACGTAGCAGGTATGATGTGACATTCTAAAAAAATTTAAAAACTCTTTAGTGTACTTTTCCCAAACGTAACATGTGATGTTCCAACGTGGCGGGTATGATATGATACTCCAAAAAAATTAAAAACTCTTTAGTGTATTTTTTTCAAATGTGACACTCTAACGTGGCGGGTATTTTTAGTATGTTTTTTTCAAATGTGATACTCCAATGCGGTGGATAAATGAGTCATTACACATCCAAAATGACTAAATGGATCACAAGAAAAAATATGGGATTATATGGATTACAAGTCCAAAATATGGAAATTATTAATCATTCTCCCTAAAAAAAAATCAGTATTTAAGATATGTTTAGGAATATATTAAAATAGTTTAAAAAATATTAAAAAATCACTATAAAAAAATTAATTATTATTATTTTTTTATTTTCTATACGTCTTTTAATAAAAAATTAACTAAAATAAATAATTTACCCATTTAAAAGAATGACTATTCCATTAGATTTCATTCCTGACTAAAATCATTCCCATCAAGCAAACACTACCTAACATCATCTTCTAGTGCAAATGGTGGGAGTGGCTGAGCGCCACTCACTTTTGATCCAAACTTTTGACTCCCTTGCCAACACCATAGTGCTATTTTCATACCTACCTTGAAGTGGATTTCTTGGTGTATCCCCATATACACCTGAAAGCTTTTAAGATCTTGATGAAAAACACATACAACTAAAAGAGAGTCTAGGTCTCTTTAACATCAGCCCAGCAAAATCATCTATGATGTTCTCCCCTATCTCATAGGTTTTTGATCAGAATTAACAGCACCATAAGTTAATATTGCCTTGGTTTTTGAATGATCACATCAACGATCAATAGTAGGACAATTCAGAGAGTCTAAAACTAATAAATTGGGCTTCTAGAAGGCAACTAATTGAAAGAAAAATAATAACCACCAAAAATGCTTCCTACCCCACTGGGGGTCGACCCCAGTGAGGTGTCACTCCGGGATTGGTAAAAAAAAAACAGTTTTTTTTTTTTTTTTTTGGGTCTCAGCCAGTGGGGCGCGCCACCTCACTGGGGGTGCGACCCCCACTGGGGGTATAAAGCAAAACCCTAATAACCACAGCCGGCGGCCAACCCTGACTTTGACCTGGTCCAAGAAGAAAGCAGAAGCATGTTTTCCTCGGTTTGACAGATATTGCCAAATCAGGAGCGATACGGTCAACTCTCAGCACAGCAGAGCAAGTGACATGAACTATAGCGATTGCCAACCGGGAGGCATTATAGCATTCACAAATCACAATCCCACACAAACTTTTCTACAATTAACATTGAAATTTGCGTGCTACGCTCAAATCTGAAGTTAGTTCATTTAGAATGCAATAAAATTTATATACAAGACTTGTCTTCCCTCAAAATCTTCATGGGGGAAGAAATCTTGAAGACATACACCATACATGATACAATTGATTGAGGTTGTTGGAAAGATTTAGAAAAGAATCAGAATTGCTAGCTTCTGATTTCCTAGGCTGCAAGTTTCTTCAAAAAAAGGCACTTGCAGGGAAATAATTGGACTGTCTTCATCTGAATTACTTTCTACTCGCATGAATTATGGAAGAAAGCGAGCTAATTGAATCACCATGATGCTTACATCATCGGTGGAACCTCTCGTTACTGACAAGTCAGCAAGCTTTTTACAACCAGAAATTGGATCTGGGTTATCAACACCTACGCATAAAGGGCGAACTACATCTACTGCCTCCTGAATACTAACCTGAAAAAGAAAAAAAAATCATCAACAAACAAATCTTCTGAAATGAAAGCACCATAGATAGATACAATTCAAATGACATAATTAAAAAAAGTAGGTGATTTTGGCAATTTACCTTTTCCCAAAGTCCATCAGAAGCGAGGATTAAGAACTCGCAATCGGGTCTAATTCTTAATATTTTTGTCTCCGGTTCTGCTACTACCCATTGTTTAAGATGCCGATCACCAATTGCCCTCGATACAGCAAGAGACCCTTGTAATCTCCAAACTCCATGGCAACAATCAACATAGCCTCCCTACATAATCGGAATTGCAACAATCCATCAGTTTCAAATTCTTCATATTTTGCATAGATTTTTTTTAAAACTAGAAATATATAGCTGATTAATTACCTGGTTTTCAATCCGGTCTTTTTCATCTTTCCTCGAAGGCTGGTGATCGACTGTGAGGGCCTCTGCAACTCCTCCCCGGCTCATCACAGCACGACAATCACCGGCATTTGAGACAACAAGATCGCCTCCACGTATCAACGCTGTGACGCAGCAAGTACCACCGCTAGCATCTTCTTTTAAAAACTCAGAATCGGTGGTTAGGTAACCATCTTTTACTGCTTCCTCTATTTCTTCTTCACTTCTTATTGTCACTTCATCAATAATGTTTGAACCTAAGTTCTTTGCCACAAATTCAGCAGCTTTTGCTCCTCCGTGCCCATCAAAAACACCAAAGAAAGCCTGTAATTGAAGAAAATAAAGAACTTAGATTGCAATACTAAAAACCGCAAAAACTGATTCCTTTGTCTTAATTTGTCCTATTTTCTCTTTTCATTTCTAACATGAATGGTAGACTATCAAATGAGCTAAATCCTTAAATCCTTTTCACTTCATTTTCCAATCAATTATCAAGTTTCTAATGTTTTGTAATGGTAGTTAAATTTCAAATTATAAATAAACTTTATATATTCAATCATCAAATTCTAAGCAAATTCATCATCATAATTCTCCAAATTTAGCAATTCAAAATTTTTTCTTTATCTTAAAATTCATCAGTTTCCAATCAGCTCAATATTGATTCGCCTCAAATTTTCAGTACTCATATTCAAGTCAATTTGTTGCTGTAAATACCGCCAGATAATAAGACACCAAATTTAACGTGGTTCGGCAAACTCAACCCATCTTAAATACAGAAACAATAATTTAGTAAATTTATTTTAATATTAAAATACACAAACTCGATTAATACCTGTTTAGAATCTCCATGAAGATTGACAATGGCGGAGTAGCGATCCTCCATAGCACCTCTCTTCCCTTTCTTACAGAAAACCGAATACCCTTCCCCTTCAAATTCCACCTCATTCAACCTATCCACCATCGCAATCGGCGTCTCAACCGCCGCAAAACTCAACGAAGCAATCGGAATGTCGATCCTCGCCGGCCTCTTCCTCTTCAAAACCGCCGGCGACAACGACGAAGTAAAAGTAGAAGTAGAAGAATCCTTCAACTGCCTCTGTACTCGAATCGCCAAAGGCGATAGCGGAGACGAAGAAGACGGAGATGAAGACAACGAATGCGATTGCAACATTGACGGTGATGAAGATCCATTGCAGAACATTGATGAAACCCTAGGCGATTGTGAGAAAATCGGTGAGTTTGCCACTGCTACGGCGCAAGGCATGTTGTTGTCGTTGTTTTTGCAGTTCAGAGAGAGAGGGAGAGAGAGAGGAGACAGAGGAGAAGATGTTCGAAGAATGTTGGTGCGAGTGTGTAATATATAAATGTTGGTGCGAGTGTGTAATATATATATATATATATATAGAGGGGGTTTGAACGGCGTCGTTTTGGAATTTGTTGAAAGCGTGAGGGTGTTGTATTGTAGAGGTGTTAATTGAAGACTGACTGAATCAGTGTCAACGGTCAAACACGTTAAAATAGGTGCGGTTGAATCTAGACTTGGCAAGTTGGCATCACAACACAACACACTGGCTCTTAGTTGTGGGAGAAATGGTCTCTCTCTCTCACTCATCACTCTTTGATTGCTTTCTCTCTCAACAAGGTCGGTCGATTTTATATTCTAGTTCGGCTCTTTCTGGTTTATATGTTTTGATTATCTATATTATTATGTAAAGTTTGAACCGTCTCCAGTTAACAATTTTAACTGGACAGTTCGGTTTTGGTTAATTTTGAATTTATTATAGATTTATTTTGATAATTTAAATTATTTAATATGTAAAATTTATCGAATATTTCATTTATATAAAAAATTATGTTTATCAAATATTAATATATAGTTACTTGATCAGATCAAAGTGACTATCAATTTTTTTACACAGATGAAATACTCAAAAGTCTTAGAGAATCTACACCAATTTCTTTAAATTTTTAGTCAAATTATAACTAAAAAAAATCAATTTTCTATTTTAGCTAATCACCCCACTGCATCAAACTCTCTATTAAAATATTTGTTATTTTTTTTATTATTATTAAATTGATGAGCTGCTAGCTAAACAATTCTTATGTTCCTTTGTAAAGGTAAAACTAGAAGAAATGTTAAAAAAAAAAAAAATGCCGTTGACCGGTCGGACTTCTGACAACCCAAAAGTAGCGATGAACAGTACCTCACTTATTGTAACGAGATACTGTAGCAAATGTAAATTTTGACGAGCTGCAAGCAAGATTGATGGAGGTGATTTTTGAAATTTATATCGTTAATTTAATTAAGAAACGATTTTAACGATCCTGATATTGATGCTCTTATAATTGAACATTTTGAATTATCAATTTGAATTCCATGATAAACCTATAGAAACCTAACAACACTTTCCAATCCAATCTCAACACGTCTATCATATAAAACAACCACAAACTTGGTTTTAATATTATAAAATTTTATTTTTTGAAAATGTCGAGAAGCAGTTATAATAACAATTTTATTATTCAGTTGCAATAGCGGTTATCAACGGAGTGTGTTTTCATTTCTAATGAATTATAAAATTGGAATGTATTGCACAAA
>JAPPVO010005451.1:0-11815 GCA_030407325.1 Camellia japonica | reverse complement strand
TGGTGCGCACATGAATGGAGTAATGCTAGCACGGAAGATCCTCAGACAGGGTTACTACTAGTCCACCATGGAGGAGGACTGTATCGGTTTTGTTCGGCGATGCCACAAATGTCAAATTCATGCAAATCGCATGAACATTCCGCCGTCAAAGCTTTACAATATGACTTCGCCATGGCCATTTTCAGTCTGGGGAATTGATGTGATCGGGGCTGTCACTCCGAAGGGGTCGAATGGGCATGAGTTCATCTTGGTCGCGATAGATTATTTCATGAAGTGGGTTGAGGCCCAATCTTATGCGGTGTTGAAAGCTTCACATGTTGCGAAGTTTATCAGACACAACATCATCTGTCGCTATGGAGTCCCAAACGAGATAATTTTAGATAACGGTTCCCACTTCAAGAAGGAAGTGATTGACTTGTTGGAAAGATACAACGTGGCTTTTCATAAGTCGTCTACCTACCGGCCGCAAACCAATGGAGCGGTTGAGGCCGCCAACAAGAACATCAAACACATATTGCAGAAGATGGTGGAAACCTACCGGGACTGGCCAGATAAGCTGCCGTTTGCTCTGTGGGGCTACCGAACTTCAATCAGAACTTCCACCGGGGTGACTCCGTATTCTCTGGTTTATGGGATGGAGGCCGTTCTACCCATCGAGACTGAAGTTCCGTCATTGCGAGTATTGGCTGAATGTCAAATAGCCGATGCAGATTGGCAGCAGAGCAGGTTTGAGGAACTCATGCTCTTTGATGAGAGAAGACTGAAAGCACTGTACCATGTCCAAGGATATCAGCGCAGAATTGCCCGGGCTTTCAACAAGAAAGTGAAGTCCAGGAATTTAAAGGAAGGAGATTTGGTACTCAAGGATAACCGAGCTCTCGTCTACGACCCAAGGGGCAAGTTCAGACCTAATTGGACTGGCCCCTACATCGTTAAGTCTATCTAGTCAGGTGGAGCTGTGGTTCTGATGGATCTAGATGGCTTGGAGTTTTCGCAACCGATCAATATGGACAAGTTGAAGAAATATTACCCTTGAAAGGCTCGCTAGGCCGAAAACCCGAAAGAACGACCTAGGCAAAACTCAGAGCACAAAAAATTTGAAATTATAAAAACTGAGCTCGCAAGGTTGAAAACCCGTAAAGGGCGGCCTTGGCAAAAGTTAGAGCGTAAAAGGAGAGTAAAAATACCCGAGTGAACCCAAGCCTGAACTACGTAAGGCTTGATTCCCATCTTTGGGATACGTAGGCAACTTCATCCTGAAGTTCAGCCATAAACTTTTCCCCGATCAACTTTGTCCATTTGATCATCTCAGTCATCTTTATCTATCAGCATTCATCATGATCTCCGGTGCAGTGCTTTTCAGACTAGAGGCAACTTTCCAGTTGCTAGGATCCGAGGTTGTGCATCTCAGTGACAGATCTCAGGCGTGTCCAGTTCTGATCCATATCGAAAATGGTTTTGAAAAGTTTTAATAAAAGTTGACTTTGTTCAAACTAATCTTTTTACAACTAAGACCATTTTTGGACCAAAGCGGAAAATTTTCAGTACCACAACCTTCAATTTCATTGATTTCAAAACAGAGCTCTCCTGCTCTTGCATACAAATTGAAGTCGCTTTTTATTACAATCATAAAGAAAACTTGAAAGTACTAGTAAAGCAATAAATCCGGTGCATAGTCAAGTCAGATGTCCCTGCGCCCCTCCCAGAGCTGGTCGAAGCCTCTGATGCCAAGCTGGGCCCAATCTGCGCCTCTTCATTGAGCCAATCCAAGCACTCGTCAGACAAAGTGCAACTGAAAGTGGGAGCGGGGGCCAGGAGCTCTCTAGTTCTCTATGCTGTGGCATACCGGGCAAGCTGTGTGCCTCGAACCGGGAAAGCGGCCGGGTACTCAATCCCCTCAGGCGGGCAAGTCTGATCATGACCGAACTGGCGTAGAAATCGGAACGGAAAGTAGAACACACAGTGGGTCAGACCAATCAGTTGGATCCCGATTAGCCGGGACATGCTATAGCTCAGTGCCGAAAGATTGAGCCAAGGACAGCGCCAAGCAATGCGATCTGCCGACAAATCGTACATCCAGTCAAACCACCATCTCTCATCAGGGGCATCGACTAGGCGTTGTCGAAAGAAGTAGCCACGGGCTGAGTAGGCTGGGCAAGAGTCCACAACCTGCAATTTATCCATCAACCATACCTGGGAAGGGATGAAAAATGAGAGAATGAAGAATAGAGAGACGTGCGATGAGAGAAAAGTAAGAAAATGGTTTTGTGAGAAAAACGAGCCTGAGGGCCGAGTGATGTGAGCAAGATATATGTGAGGTTGGGTGGGAAACATTACCTGCAGCAGTAGTGGACTCCCCGAGAATCTGGTCGTCTCCCGGTGATAGAAAGCATCTAAGCCCATCAGTGTCTCGGCTAATGTCATGGCGATGCAGCTCTTTCCTTCTTTCAGGCCTTGAGCAACTTCAATCAGACGAATGCTAGACCCACCGAAGCCCGGGGCAAGCAGAAAGTGAGACAGCATGCACAAGCAGAGGGCGTGTTGCCAAAAACCTTGCCAATAATGGTTGCCACGGTCACTGGCGTCAGAAAAGCGATGAATCAAGCCGAGGATGTCTAGTTCCCCATTACAGATCAGAGACCGAGCGTCATGTATGGTGAGTCCGCACATCCGCCCTAAAGCTTGGGCATGGCCAAAACGAAACTGGGGCAAGATCTCTTCATGACGTTCAGATTCCATCAAAACTTGAAAATCTTCGAAAGTTGGACATACCTCTTGCCCGCCGAAGCTAAACACATGCATCATCGGATTCCAAAACCTCGCCGCGGCATGGAGGAAGGGAAGGTGCAGCGGAGTGCGGCTCAGCGTGAATAGTGCATTCAAGCCAAAACCCCGGAAGTTCAGCCTTTCCGAGCCATCTAGAGAAGCGATCCAAGCTGCGAGATTTTTGATGAGAAATGCCTCCATTTTGATGCGAAACTAAGATGGAATGAGTGAGCCACGGAGCTAGGACTTTTAAAGAGGATAAAGCACTGTTCGGGGGGACACGTGTCAAAATTTGATGGTTGCTGGGCTGAGTGGCCGGCCGGCCACCTTTCCTAGCAAGCCGGCCACCTTTCTCCCTTCAAATGCAAAAAGCTGGCCGGCCAGTTCCCAAAGGTGGCCGGCCATGCTCCAATATGGGTCTTTGGCCCTGCTTTACGCTCTGGAAGGAAGTTCCTAGCATTTCCATGCATCGGGAGTGTCGAAGGCCTCCATTTCCCTCAGTTTCGGATGCGCTCCGTCACCCAGATCGTCCGAAATACGCTTTGTTTATGGAGTTGTTGTTAAGTCTTGCTTATCGAGTTGTTGTCTTGCTTATCGAGTTGTTGTTTTGCTTATCGAGTTGTTAAGTTTGTCGAGCTGTCGAGTTTCGTGCATCGAATTGTTACTTTTTGTTTAATTTTGTTGTGCCTTATTTGACGAGTCGTCAACTTTGTTGTTTTGCTTATCGAGTTGTAAACTTGCTAAGGTTTTGTTATTTCTTAGTAAGTTGAGTTGTTTAGTTTGTTGTGTCAGTTCACTACCTGACTGGGCAAATACACCATGCACATTTCCATTCAATCTCATTTTGGTGCAAAATAATGCGATGCGATGGTAAGAAATTAAAATTCAACACTTTTTGAACAAAAGCTGTTTCATTCCATCATGTTTTACAACAAGAGTACAAGTTTTACGGAAAATAAAACTACTTAACAATGTGCAATGTGCTACAAACTACTAGCAAAAAGGTAAATAAAACAGGGAAAAGCTGCATCAATGCTCTCAAGAGCAGGAATAAGAGGCCCTCTTCATCCTCTTCTACGAAGTAGCCTCTGCACCACCGGCATCATCGTCTGAGTCGGAGCTGTCGCCTTCAGGATCCTCCTCGGCCTCGCCTCCACTACCAGAACCGGGATCAGAGCCACCCTCTCTGTCAGCAGATGTCTCTGACTGGCGATCTGCAGCCTCCTCCTCCTCCTCGGGCTCCTCCTCTATGATGTGTGCCCCGCGTCTGCCTCGTCCGTGAGACGACTCCCCTCTCTCTGCTCCTCGAGAAGGCCTAGATGGCCCAGCTCCCCGGGAAGGCCTAGATGGCCCGGCCTGTGACTGAGCTTACACTGGAGGCATCTGAAAATGAAGAATGCAATTTGAATACATCAACCGGAACATGTATATCAGATATAGAGAGTGGGTGCATGCAGATACAGTATGAAATGTGGTGTGTGTCAGATGTGCTCTACACAGACAACCTATCAATGCAGTAAAATGTCCAAACTCAGCATGTCATCAGAAGTATACCTAGAAGCCCATGATGGACAACTGCGCCTCTCTCCGCAGGACCATGTGTAGACACCCAATTTTTTACCGTCCTCAAGACTTGGACGTCACCGTTTGAACACTCGGTGATTATCCATGTTTGTGTTCGTTTGGAGTTCCCGGAGGTCTCGGCTACGCGCCCTGCCTCGGGATCTCCGAACTCGACCGTTTGTGTCTGGTTTTGCACCAAACACTTGTGTTTTGCCTTGGAAGGGCAGGGAATGGCTTATTAGCCATCCCCACACCACCGGCCCTCCCCTATCATCACCGGCTGCAAGTTTGTGCCACCAGCAGTGTTTTCTTAAAAATGGCTGGTCGGCACTATGTTTAGCCGACCGAACACTTTATTGTGCGGTGAGACTTTTTGGTGGCCGACGTGCACCCTTTGCACCCCTGAGGCATGGTGCATGCCAGCTGTGCCAACTGAAATGCACCATCACATTCCCCCGTGCATAAGTGTGACCACTTTGCACCTTTGCACCCTTTAAGCTTCTAGAAGCTTGAACCTTTGGCCAAGCTTCTTGGAGAAGCTTGGCCAGCTGTCTTAGCTTCTCCAAGAAGCCTAGACCCTTTTGCACCCTTTGCCCCTTTTAGTTAGCTTCTTGAAGAAGCCTTGAGCCTTGATTGGTGCCTATATAAACACCATCTCTCTCCCTTTGAGGGGGGTTAGCCATTTTTGATCAAAAACCAGAGCTTCTATATCTATATATCTGTGTTATACTCTCTCTCTCTCTCTATCTCTCTCTCTCTCATCCTTGTGTATGTGTTCTTAGCCTAAATAGTGTGTTTTTACCTCACTTTTGCACTAATACACACACCATTACACCTTAGTTCGAGATTGAGGGACTTGGAGGGTTGTTTGTTGAGTTTTTGGACTGGTTTTGATCAATAGAGGAGGGCTGCACCACCTGTTATTCAAGTGTTCTTCAAGGGTGAGCACTTTACTTTAGATTCCCCATTTTTGCAACAAGTTTTTACCTATCTTTCTTTGTGTTTTGAGCTTTGTGTATAACTAAAAAAAGTCTTAGATTTTCTTGCTTTTGAACTTTCATTAAGGTCATTTTGTGGTTTGAGTGCAAACTCACCATTTTAGGCCTTATTTTGGCCTATTTGGTGTCTTTACTTTGAGCCTTATTTGCCTTGTTGTTTTGGGTCCTTTCACCACTGAAAACCAGTGGGTTTTTAGTGGTAAAGAAGGTGGTTTGAAGTCTTGTATAGGGGAGGGACACCCCTCTCCCCTTTGTCCCTCTTTTGCCTTTGTCTTTGGCTTAAAAGGGAACATGCATGCTTGCTTGTTTTTGGTGCCATTTCAGAGTTTTTTTGGATGTTTTGGAGCATGTTACATCTCTGTCTAATGGTGGTTTTGTGGCCCTTAGCATGCTTTGTATACTTGCTTTGTAATCCTCCATTTTGCCTAGAAATGTGCCATGGGTTTAGCCTTGTATATCCTTATGTTTTGGCTTGACTTATTGAAGCTTTGGGCCATGATTTGTCTTGTTTTAGGTCTGTTGGCCATTGGTTTTACCATTTTTGGCATGCTTGTTCTAGTTGTTTTGTATTGTTGCTTGTAAGCCTTGAGGATGTGATCCATGTATATGCATTGGTTAGGTTATTTAGATGATTTGAAATCATTTAATATGTTATTTCAGTCCCTATACCATGTTTATATGTCCCTGTGGGAGCCGAATTCATAGGGAAAGGAAATCTGATATACCCGGGGAGCCAGGAATTGAACGGCTCCATTTGGCTCAACTAAGATGCCGACTACGAATGTAAGGCCGAATATACCTGAAAAGGCATGACAGGACAAAAGGAGGAATATCAAATAAAAAGTAGACTCTGGCCCCGAGGCCAGAAAAATGGATATAAATACAAGAGCTTCAGATCTGTAAGAGGGAGGTACGAAAATCACTTCTAAAACTTAGTAAACAAGCTTTCTTGAGAAAAAATGACTTGTCCGTCGGAGTGCTAATTCCGGCACCCCCGACCGGAGTATTTGTGTCTTTGCAGGTGACTAGCAGAGGATCATCAGCGTCTCCCAGGATCCGAAGAGTATTTCCAATCTATTTCCCCACAATTGGCGCCGTCTGTGGGAAATACTCGAATACATCCATGGAAGACGTGACCCAAGATCCTCCGATGGCCACCGACGGAACTGCACAGAGAGACAACTTCGCTCCGACAAATACGCTCGGAAAGGAAACTGGCGCGCAGCGACGCATCTCGAGCTCTAACTCACCAACGACTCCAACGAAGGAAATGATGCAAGCGACCGTAGAACAAGCCAGACAGATCCAACAGAGTTTGGACAACATCATCGCTGAGAACGAACGCCTTCGCCGCGATTTGGCCTTAGAAAAAGCAAGTCCGAGCGGGCAAGGCTCAAAGTTCCTGAGTGATCCCCAGGGCAAGCCCTCGACGACCTCGAAGTCACCGCGCCTTAACCGATCACCTTGACGCGATAACGGAGGATTCACGTCGCCCAAAAGACGTCCCGCTCGACACTGTACATATGATATACAGCCTGCCGATAGCCCCAACTGTACATGCAATCCAGTCACTTCCAGGCCCCCAGCATCAGCTCACACCAACAAAGCGACCCCGACTCCGAGAAGCGCCAAGCATCACCTTCGACGACTCTGATTTGAGCGGCATAACACTCCCCCATGTAGATCCTCTGGTTGTCGCGCTGCGCGTAAACAGATTCACCGTCGAACGCGTCCTCATTGACCAGGGAAGCACCTCGGAGGTTATGTACTATAAAACCTTCGTCAAACTCGGGTTCAACGACTCGGATCTGACTCCCGCTCCTTATCCACTATTTGGCTTCAACGCCAACCCGGAGTACCCATTGGGAAAGATCAGTCTACCCGTTCGAGCCGGCTCCAGAACGGTGGACGTGGAATTCTTGGTCGTTAGGTTACCGTCCCCGTATAATCTCATCATGGGACGATCCTGGTTGCATACCCTGCAGGCCGTCCCAAGCACCTACCACCAGCTACTACGTTTCCCAACGGAATACGGCGTCGAGCAGATCCGTGGCTCTCAACAGTCAGCGAAAACATGCTATCTTCTCGCCGCTAAGACGCCGAAGGAACTGCAAGTAAATTCCATCGAAGTGCCCAATCGAGAGGTTCTGGATGACGTCGGGCGTCAACCAAACGAAAAGGCCACGGAAGGTTTAGACCGGGTCGACATTGATGGAAGCCCAGAAAAGTTTTTTGATCGGCGCCTCTCTGAGCCAGGTCGACAGACAGCAGCTGATCACTTTCTTCTACTCGGCAACCTCGACGTCTTTGCGTGGACTCCATACGAGATGCCGGGAATAGACCCGTCAGTCTCACAACACCATTTAAATGTCGACCCCCGGTGCAAGCCGATCATTCAGAAAGGCCGGCGATCCTCCGCAGAACACACCGCCGCCGTTGTAGAAGAAGTCGACAAACTGCTTGACGCCGGGGCAATCAGAGAAGTCACCTACCCCACGTGGCTCTCCAACACCGTGGTGGTGAAAAAGAAAAATGGAACTTGGCGAGTGTGCGTCGATTTCACCATCTGAACAAAGCTTGCCCCAAAGACTGCTTCCCCTTACCAAGAATCGACCAACTCGTCGATGCGACGGCACGCCATCGGCGCATGAGTTTCCTCGATGCCTACAGGGGCTACCATCAGATCGCCATGAATCCGGATGATCAAGACAAAACTGCATTCCTCACTCCAAGAGGTACCTACTGCTACAAGGTTATGCCTTTTGGACTAAAAAATGCAGGGGCGACTTACCAAAGATTGGTCACCACAATGTTCAAAGAACAGCTGGGACACACTATGGAAGTATACATCGATGACATGGTGGTCAAATCCAAAGAAGAGCAAAACCATATAGCCGATCTGGAAAGGACCTTCAATACCCTACGCAAATACGGAATGAAGCTAAACGCTTCCAAGTGCGCATTCGGAATAGGCTCCGGCAAATTCCTGGGTTATATCGTCAATCACCGAGGAATCGAAGCCAACCCGAGGCAAGTCACAGCAATTTTGGAGCTAAGTTCCCCCCGTTCGGTGAAAGAAGTTCAAAAGTTGATGGGAATGGCTGCTGCACTGAACAGGTTCATCAGCCGCTCTACAGACCGATGCAGACAATTCTTTCAAACACTACGATTGGGCAGAGCTTTCGAATGGTCCGCCGAATGCGAAGCAGCTTTTAACGGTTTGAAGACCTACCTCCGGACAGTACCTCTTCTAACAACGCCCGCCACTGGCGACCCCCTCATCCTATATCTGGCAGTCTCCGACAGGGCTGTCAGCGCCGTATTATTAAAAGAAGAGGAAGGGCAGCAACAGCCAGTGTATATGTGAGCAAGGCAATGGTGGACGCCGAAACACGCTACCTACCGCTGGAAAAACTCGTCCTAGCCTTGGTCATGGCAGCAAGAAAACTGATGCATTATTTCCAAGCACACAGCATTAGGGTGCTAACAGACTATCCCCTCCGGTCAGTACTACGGAATGCAGAAGCATCAGGGCGTGTTTCGAAGTGGGCTCTTGAACTCGGCCAATATGACATTCAGTTCTTACCCAAAACCGCAATCAAAGGGCAGGTGCTTGCGGACTTTGTTGCCGAATTCACAGGAGGGCTTGCTGACCTCAAACCTGATGACCTCCAGCCAAAGGCCGAAGATCGGTCGAAGCCAGATTGGAGAATTTATGTTGGGGACATTTGGCAATTATACTGTGATGGGTCATCTAACCAACGGGGCAGCGGCGCCGGCGTAGTGATTATGTCTCCAGATGGCGCAGTAATTGAGCAGGCCGTCAAGCTCGGCTTCGAAGCATCAAATAACGAAGCCGAATACGAAGCCCTTTTAGCCGGACTGCGGAACGCGCATCTGCTCGGCGCGCGGCGGCTGTTGGTGTTTTGCGACTCAAAATTGGTAATCAACCAGCTAAAGGGGGAGTACGCGGCGAGAGACGAGCGTATGGCGGCCTATATGAAAACGGCTAACTCCTTGCTGACAAAATTCGACCATCATGAACTAAACCAAATAACACGCGATCAAAATACACACGCGAACGCCCTGGCCTGCTTAGCCTCCGCCATCAACTCTGAGCTCAAGCGTACCATCGAAGTAGGTTTCGTCCCAAACCAAGTATCGGCCCTCCGGAGGAAACCCACATCAATATTATAGAATCCGCTCCAAGTTGGAAGGACCCCATTGCTGCATTCCTTTCTTCTGAGCAACTCCCAGAGGACAGAAAAGAAGCACACAAACTGCGAAACAAGGCCCTGCGGTATTACTTAGATCCACAAGGAGGGCTCTACAAAAAGTCCCTCTCTGGACCATACTTGGAATGCGTGCACCCGGACAGAGTAGAGGAGCTGCTCACTGAGATACATGATGGCAGTTGTGGTGCCCATTCGGGGGGACGCTCCCTGGCCCATCGGGCGATAACACAGGGATATTATTGGCCGACGATGAGAGCCGACGCAGAAAATTATGTCAAGAAATGCGAACAATGCCAAAAGTTCTCCCCATTAACTCATCAGCCGGCAGAAGCTTTGAATTCTATCACAAGCCCCTGGCCGTTTGCTCAATGGGGACTCGATATCGTGGGACCATTGCCAAGGGCCCCAGGGAACAAGCGATTTTTGATTGTAGCAACCGACTACTTCACAAAGTGGGTCGAAGCGGAGGCCCTAACCCATATACGGGATTCCGACATTAAGCGCTTCGTGTGGAGGAACATCATTACACGATTCGGCATACCACGAGCATTGATCTCAGACAATGGTACTCAGTTTGATTGTGGTGTATATCGAGAATTGTGCAGCAAATATGGTATCGAGCCCTACTTCTCTACGCCAGCCTACCCCCAAAGTAACGGTCAAGCGGAAGCTTCAAACAAATCCATCCTAAACGGCATTAAAAAGAGGCTGGAAAATGCCAAAGGCAGATGGGTTGAAGAGTTGTCGAGTGTACTGTGGGCCCATCGAACAACGCCAAGACGATCTACCGGAGAAACGCCGTTCGCCTTATGCTTCGGAACCCATGCAATCTTACCCCTAGGGATCGGCTTGCCAACTCTAAGATCGCAAGCTTTCGACACAGGCCGAAATGACATGATGCTCGCACTAGACCTGGTTCTGATCGAAGAACGTAGAGACCGCGCCTTAGCGTCCATGGACCGATATCAGCAGCAGCTTGCCAAGTCATACAATCTTCGAGTTCAGTTGCGCCGCTACAACCCAGGTGAACTGGTCCTAAAGAAGGTACTGCCAGCCGAACGGAGGCCAGCCGATGGAAAGCTCGGTCCGAACTGGGACGGCCCCTATCAGATAGATTCCGTCGCAGGCGTAGGGGCATATCGGCTCTCCGACATGTCAGGAAGAAGCCTGCCCCGGCCATGGAATTCGACACATCTACGCAAATTTTATCAATGACCCGACCTGTGGGCTTGATACTTGTACGCATGTCGTTGTAATAAAGGGTTTCGTGTTTTCACATGTTTGCGCTCAACATTTATGGCCAAAACAAAGTCTCCGGATTCGGAGCGCCCTTTGGTGCACGACAACTCAGGGCTGAATAAGTCTCCGGATTCGGAGCGCCCTTTGGTGCACGACACCTCAGGACCGAATAAGTCTCCGGATTCGGAGCGCCCTTCGTGGATGTCACAATTGGCCAAAATAAGTCTCCGGATTCGGAGCGCCCTTTGGTGCACGACACCTCAGGGCCGAATAAGTCTCCGGATTCGGAGCGCCCTTCGTGGATGTCACGATTGGCCAAAATAAGTCTCCGGATTTGGAGCGCCCTTTGGTGCACGACACCTCAGGGCGAATAAGTCTCCGGATTGAGAGCGCCCTTCGTGGATGTCACGATTGGCCAAAATAAGTCTCCGGATTCGGAGCGCCCTTGGTGCACGACACCTCAGGGCCGAATAAGTCTCCGCATTCGGAGCGCCCTTCGTGGATGTCACGATTGGCCAAAATGAGTCTCCGGATTCGGAGCGCCCTTTGGTGCACGACAACTCAGGGCCGAATAAGTCTCCGGATTCGGAGCGCCTTTGGTGCACGACACCTCAGGGCCGAATAAGTCTCCGGATTCGGAGCGCCCTTCGTGGATGTCACGATTGGCCAAAATAAGTCTCCGGATTCGGAGCGCCCTTTGGTGCACGACAACTCAGGGCCGAATAAGTCTCCGGATTCGGAGCGCCCTTTGGTGCACGACACCTCAGGGCCGAATAAGTCTCCGGATTCGGAGCGCCCTTCGTGGAGTCACGATTGGCCAAAATAAGTCTCCGGATTCGGAGCGCCTTTGGTGCACGACAACTCAGGGCCGAATAATTCTCCGGATTCGGAGCGCCTTTGGTGCACGACACCTCAGGGCCGAATAAGTCTCCGGATTCGGAGCACCCTTCGTGGATGTCACGGTTGGCCAAAATAAGTCTCCGGATTCGGAGCGCCCTTTGGTGCACGACACCT
>JAPPVO010005450.1:0-21327 GCA_030407325.1 Camellia japonica | reverse complement strand
GCTCCTCGAGCTCCTCGGAAAGGCCTGGATGGCCCTGCTCCCTGAGAAGGCCTGGATGGCCCAGCTCCTCGAAAGGGCCCAGATGGCCCAGCACCTCGACCTCTCTGAGAAGGCCCGGGTGGCTCGGCCCGCGGCGGTGCGTATACAGGAGGCATCTGAAAGTGAAGAGTTCAATACATCAGTCCAAATATGAAAAGCAGATGCGAGTACAATATGCGAGTGGGGTTGTGTGTCAGATGTGCTCTACACAGCCTATCAATACAGCAGAATGTTCAAAACCAGCATGTCATCAGAAATATGCTAAATACAGGAAAGATGGACAGTACCTGCACGCCCATAATGGCCAGCTGTGCCTCCCTCCGTAGGATCATGCCCTCGAATGTGGCCAGCATCCCAAGCATCTCATCCATGTACTCAACTGGAGGCTACGGATACAAATGCAAAACTATCAGTAAAGGAATGAATGTCCAAATATCGACTGATAAATCAAAGCTGTAAAACATACCGGTGGTGAATCAGGGTCTCTGACATATCTGTGGTCAGGAAGAGGAGGCTCTAGCGAGACCTGGTAAGGAGTCCCAAATCGCCAACTCGTCAACTCGGTCGGCATATCTGGCCACCTAGGATGATGATGAGTCGGAGAGATCGGGAGAATCGATCCACCCCCACCTCGAGACGTACCAGCCTTGCTGGAGAAAGGGATATCCGTAGCACGAGCCCGGCTCGAAGATGGTATATCGGCAGGCCTCAGTGGCGGAGCACGCACTCCCGTCAAGGGAGGCATCAGATATGTGTGACGATAAGTGGCGTAGTCCCCGTCCGTGAGATGCAGCAAAGCATCGGTGCCCTGCATAGCACTAATGACCTCATGGGTAGAGAGTCTATCAGCAATCTGCATTGTGGCTGGAGGTGCGGTAGGAGGGTCCTGAGAAACGTACCCCCATACCTGACACAGAAAACGTTCCCCCAGGAACCATGCCCTACCAACCGGCCCCTTGAGCAGGATCTTGTACTGGGAGGTGCCCGATCCTCCAGCATACTGAAATCGGAGACTATCGCCCAAGTGCGCCCAAGGCTGCCAAGTAATCTGCGGATAACCAGCGCATAGATCAATCAGAAATCGGGAATATACAAGGCAAATCAAAGATGAAAACGGAAGAGAACTGAGAGTTCTGAATACCTTATCGTCCGAACAGTGTCAAAGTACTGTCGCAGTGGAAGAGAGTCTCTCGAGGTCTCGGTCGGTGCTGGCCTCGAATACCAATGAAAACGGGGTCATAAGGGGCCCTGACACCTCTATCTCTGGAGCTAACGTCGGAAAATATACATAGACCCATAGCTGAGAAAGTAGTGCGGAATGTAAATACAAAGTGCTGAGGGAGAATACAGAATGTAAAGTGCGTGTGTGCAATGAACAAGTAATGAGGAGCTGAAATGTAAATCAAGAGGACAGAACGTACCTCCAGGCTCTCCAATAGCCGCCGAGTAAGTCTCCCCGCCGCGAGAGGCCGCGCTCATATAGCAATAGAGGGTAGCCAGGCCGGCGCCACCCCAGTCGTACCGACTGACCTGTGATAGGTCCACTAGGGCACTCAAAAGATATAACCCGACAGCGTTCCCCCTATCAGCAAACAGAGTGGTACCAAAGAGGAACATAAGGAAACCGCGGGTGTACTGCTCAACCTCCTCAGGAGACTCGGGCTCCATCTCCGGCCTCCGAAAACGGGAAGAGAACCAGGTGTACCGAACCCTCCCAGAAGCTCTGTTCACAGGTGGGCGGGCCCCCAACAGATGTACCCAAGCGGCCTCCCATTCGTCCATATCCTCGTCGTAAGGAATGGGCCAGCCTCCTATGTCCAGGCCGGTAAGTACGGCGAAGTCTAGCGGGGTCATGGTCAAATCCCCGGTGGCGGAAAAATGGAAGGAATTGGTGGTGTCCCACCATCTCTCCACCAAAGTGGCTAACAGTGTCCTACTGGCAGGACAATGTGATAACCCCATGCAGAAGGCCCCGAACCCTGCTAAATCAACCAAATCCCGGACAGCCTCCGGAAGCTCGGTATACCAATCTCTCGCAGCAGTGGAGCCGTATCCTCGTACGGTACGAGAGCCAATCTGCATTCAGAATGAATGCATGTGTCAGTATGAAATGAATAAGCCGTGTGCAAATGAAATGAATAAGCCGTGTGCAAATGAAATGAATAAGCCGTGTGCAAATAAAATGAATAAGCCGTGTGCAAATGAAATGAATAAGTCGTGTGCAAATGAAACGAATGAGCCGTCTGCAAACGCAAGTAAATGGACTGTGTGTTCAGAAAATCAGAGTTTGGGACTGCGTGTTCTACTCTCAATCAGTGTGGGCTGTGTGTTCACCATCAACTTGGACTGTGTGTTCAGAAAATCAGAGTTTGGGACTGCGTGTTCTACTCTCAATCAGTGTGGGCTGTGTGTTCACCATCAACTTGGACTATGTGTTCAGAAAATCCTTCTACTCTCAATCAGTGTGGGCTGTGTGTTCACCATCAACTTGGACTGTGTGTTCAGAAAATCAGAGTTTGGGACTGCGTGTTCTACTCTCATCAGTGTGGGCTGTGTGTTCACCATCAACTTGGACTGTGTGTTCAGAAAATCAGAGTTTGGGACTGCGTGTTCTACTCTCAATCAGTGTGGGTTGTGTGTTCACCATCAACTTGGACTGTGTGTTCAGAAAATCAGAGTTTGGGACTGCGTGTTTTACTCTCAATCAGTGTGGGCTGTGTATTCACCATCAACTTGGACTGTGTGTTCAGAAAATCAGAGTTTGGGACTGCGTGTTCTACTCTCAATCAGTGTGGGCTGTGTGTTCACCATCAACTTGGACTGTGTGTTCAGAAAATCAGAGTTTGGGACTGTGTGTTCTACTCTTAGTCAGTGTGTACTGTGTGTTCACCTTCAGATTCGGGCTGTGTGTTCAACAAATCAGTGTTTGAGCCGTGTGTTCAATTCTTAACTAATGTGTACCGTGCGTTCATAATCAATCAATGAGCCTAGTGTTCAGAAATTCAAGTGTTTAAGCCACATGTTCAGGATGCGAGCAAAGTACTATGTCATAGGCTAAACTGTTGTGTGTTCAAGCATGGCAAAGGTATGAAATGCACGAAAAATACAGAAAATGAAGTAAAATACCTCTCGTGCCTCGTAAGAAAGGTGATGCTCCGGCTCTCGTAGAAGTAGATCTCCGGGTGCCCGATCGTTGAAGTCAGTAAAATGACGAAAAATGGCCCGCGGAAGAATGTGTACCGGCGGGGCGTATCTCTCGGGAATAAAGGGGCGGACCCTCGGGGGCAGCGTCATGATATCGAAATCATCCCCGGCACCTGGAGGACCTCCACCATGAGGGAAATTACCCGCCATTTCAAAAAATCTGCAAAAGGAGCAAAAATGAGCCAAAATTGGAAAAAGTCAACAAAAGTCAACTCTCGGGAAATGGAAAAGTCAACAAAAGTCAACTCCCGAGAAAATCTTCCAAATATTGAGACAAACTTACCTCAAGTGGTGAAAATGAGAAAAGAAGCCCCGAAATCAAAATTTAATCGGTCCAAAGTGCTTAAAATCGAATGTTTTTGCGAAAACAACTTGCGTGGAAGGTTGAAAAGCGCGTATGAAGTGCAGATCTGAAGGAAAAAATGGTTTGGGAAGCAAGAGGAGAAGTTTTCGCAGCTGTGGGTGTGAGCTCGAAGTGAATGGATGAGAGAATATAAAGAAAATGAGGTGAAAAGACAAAGTTGCCCCCGGATTTGGGCAGGTGGCCGGCCGGCCACCTTTTCTGGCTGGCCGGCCATTTGCTTTTTGGAAACTGGCCGGTGGCCTCCCCTTGGGCAACCAGCTGGCCGGCCATGCCCCCCACATGCTCACCTAGCTCTCTGCAAATTTTGAGGAAGATTGGAGTTCCCGGGACCTGAAAAAGTTCAAGAAAAGTGTACTTTCTGGCGCGAAATTGCTCCGTCGGAACTTCAGCTGCAATTTCTGACATGTGTCTCATCATTACTCATCAAAATCAGAATGTATCCTTTTTAAACATGCTGTAACCTCTCCGGGAAGTGAACCAGAGGCCGCAGTCGAGTCGCCTTCACCGAAATGCGCGTTTCCTTACTCGTTGTTTCGCAACAAACGGGCACCCTGATTTATGCTTGTTTTGCATTGTTGTGCACATAACTTGCATTCTCATGAGCATTTTTGCATTGTCATGCATGTTTTCTTGGTGTACCGTACCTCTGTGCTCGAGCATGCGTTGTCACGCACGTTCCTTTCTTGCATTGTGATACATTTACTCGCCGACACTGCGTATGTCAAACTTTCGGAATCACAGGAATCACATTGAATAGATGTTGTTAGCATATTGTGCTTGTTGAATTTCTCTCTTTTGCAGGCACGATATTGTATGTACAGTTCATTTGAGGCTGGCGCGACCAGACGAATCGCGCAGGTATCGTATCTTCTCCGTGTGAGACGCGACGAGAATTGAATAATTCTCCACATTCCTAACTGCATAAAATGTAGTTGTTGCTTTGCATTCTTGCTTAAAACTATTGCATCTATTTGCGAATACCTGCTTCATTACAGCTTGCTGCACTTGCATGATCATTGAGTTACATCTGGCTCCGTGCATATCATTTGCATTTCGCCCCCTGCCTGCGGGCATGCCTGCGGGCACACCTCTTTTCATCTTGTATGATTGTCTAAGTCTTCGGCCTTGTCAAAAATGGGTCGTCTCTGGGCTTTGACATTCACTCCCGTCACTTGTGACTTCCGAGTTCTGTCAAAGAGGGGCAACTGTAGACACCCCATTTTTGACCGACCTCAAGACTCAGACGTCACCGATTGAGCGCTCGGTGATGTTGCATATTGTGCTCATTCAGAAGTCTCAGAGTCGCGGCCGTGAGCCCTGCCTCCGGACTTCCGAACCCTCTTCTGTACCTTGTCTCGGTTTGAGAACCAGACTCGATTTTCTCTGTTTCTTTTCCTGAAGGGAGGGAGAGGTCCTGTAGACCGTCTCTCAGTGGCCGTGGGCTACATTTCGTGACCGTAGGCCATTTTGCCCATTTCGGAGCCCGGTTCCCGGTTTTCGGAGCCGTCAGGCCGTGTGCCTCGGTTCGGGACCGTCTAACCATCTCCGACTGCTCCGGTTTTTGGCATGCATCTCATTTACTCCCTTTTTAGGAACACTGAGGTCTGAGAGACCCACTTCGTGGTCGAATGCCACTTTCGGTACTTAACAGCCTTTTTTCGGGACCCCGAACTGCGTGTTTTGGTCCCCGAGCATTCGTTTTGCATCGGTTTTCGTTCATTTTTGGCAGGTACCTCTGTTTTATCACCAGGAAGGTCACTGAAGGGTGGGAGGCCAGCAATTGTCTCAGCAACCAGTTATGTTCCTCCGGCACCCTCCGACGCCCGTTTTTCTCACTTCCGAGCCAATGTTGACCACCCTAGGGCCTTTTTCTTCAACTCCAAACCCCATATTTGTGTTGTACACACTTGGGAGGACCCTAATATCATATGGCCGGCCAGTAATTCAGATTAAACCTTTTGAACCCCTCCTAAAAGTGGCCTATTCTCTCTCCTGTTTTAGAGTTTCCAATTTTGAACCACAGGGTTGTGATGAGGAGACCTGGGAGGACACCTTTCTCTGGTGGCCGGCCAGAAAATCTTCTTGAGCCTTTTGCCCCTTCGCCGGCCGGCCACCTGCAACAAAAATAGCAGGCCGGCCATGATCCTTGGGGTGTGTGCTTTGCAGCTGTATAGCTTTTTCCCCCAAAATATCTGATTTTGGGGGACTTTTTGTAGAGGAGGGAACTTAATCCCATAACACTACACATTTTTCTCCCCTTTCTCCTCCATCCTTGCATACACACAGCAACTCCCTCTCTCCCTCAAGGGTTGGAAAACTTGCTTTGAGCATACACATACATATCTCTCAATTTCTCAAGTTTTGGCTCCATTTCTTCACTACCACCAAGCATCACCACCACCACTCCATTTCCAGCAGCTTGGGGAGCTTTCCAGCAGCTAGGAAGCAACATTCCTTGGTCCAAAAGGGAGCAAAAGTTTGGTCTTCAAGGGTAAGTTCATCTTTCCCTCTTTTGTAGTACTTTTTTGCACCATTCTTCTAGCCTATTTGCTTGATGTTTTGGGCTCCGACCCTAACTTAAAGGGTCATTATTTTGAGCCATTCTTCATGTTTGTTTAAGGGCTCAATCCTGTTTGAGCCCCCCATTTGGTACTTGCTTCAATACCCTCTTGTATGCCATTATTTTGCATGGTATTTCTAGTCTATATGTGATCTGTTTTTGAGCATGATATAAACTGTGAGTTGACTTATTTTGAGCCCCTCTACAACATTGTAGAAGGGCTCAACACTTTTGGGGGCCTCCATGTTGTACTTACCATTATACCCCTCTTTGGCCCCCATTTTTGCATGCTTTGTTGGCTTGTCTTGCTTCTGTTTTTAGGCCATCATCAGAACTTAAAATGGCCATATTTTGACCTTCTTGGCATATCTCATTAAGGGTCTTTTGCTGTTTGGTGAATGCTTGGTCTACTTCATGTTATAGCCTCTTGTTGGTCTTAATCTTGCATTGCATTTTGAGCATGTTTTCATACTGATTTGAGGCTTGTCATATACTGTAAATGTTCATATTTTTAGCCCCTCTTCAGTGTTATAGAAGGGTATTTTTCCATTTGGGCTTTGCATCTACCACTTACTTCATTACCTCCCTTGCAGAGCCATTTTTGTATGCCATCTTAGCCCTGTTTGTGATTGTTGTTTGGCCTTGTTTTGTACTGTAAAAATGTGAGTTTTGGGGCTGCCTTTCTTCTACTTTTTCATGTCATGTATCAATTATGCATGTATGGTATAGTTGTAGGCCATTTTATGCATTGAAATCCATGTTTCGGGATCATTTCCTGCATCGGGTATTATTTCGCCTCATTTCGGGGCTGTTTTGCCCCTCCTTTTGTCACTGATTTTTGCATGTTTGCATATCATATTCCATGTCTCTGCCATGTCTCATTAGAGTGGCGTTTCGGTGCCTGAGGGTCCGTTCTCGGTTTGCGTGCCCGCGGGCACGCACTTCGAGGTATCTTGTTTTCATCTGATGGCCTCCTATGTGAGTGTGGCTGAGGCTCTCTCATGTTGGTGTAAGCCCATTATTGCATTGCGTATGCCATTTCACCCATAGCATTGTGTATGCCCGGTTGTATATTACCTCGTATAACGTGTATGCCATTCCATGACATTGTGTATGTTAGGGTTGCTATGTTAGGGTTGCATATTAGCTACATTTCATGCATATCATGCATATTGCATCGTGTTCGGGATAGGAGTTAGCCCGGGCACGGGAAACGAGGCGCGTTCCGTACTCCGAGCGACGGAACGGGTCTCAATTCCCAAGTCACCGATACTCCAGATTATCCATGATGGAGTTAGGTTTTGTTGTAGCATTCATATGCATTCATCCTATATTGAGTTGTGCAATTCGACTCCTCGGCCATCATGCATCGATACGCGTGATTGGTGGCCCGAGGATCGAGGCATGCATACATTTGTGAAAATATATTGCTATACCCCTTTCCTGCTCTCTGTTGCAGCAAAATGAAGAATCAGCAAATTTTCGGGACTTGGCACGCATTTCAAGAAAAGGTGTAAACAGAGGCTAATTGGGGCATCCCAGTGGATTTCCGCGCAAAGCAGTCCATGTTTGGCACTTCTTTCAAAAAAAATCTGTTTTCAAAACGATTTGCCGGATTTGGACTCTTTGGTTCAAGATTAAGAACCGTGACATTTGAGTCCTTCGAACTGTAGTAGACCCAATATCGAACCAGAACGGGGGGGAGTCGTACTCTCCCCGGGATGCGTTCGGGGACGTCTACAATGGCTACATTGTAAAAGATCCAGAACTCAAATCAAAGACAGTTGATTTCAATATTTCTTGTCATTTTCCTTATCTTGGGAGTAGTTTAACATAGATTTATATTTCGAAACATTATTTTCAGCACTTTCATTTCGAAGCATTTCATGCACTTCCTTTTCGAAGCATAGGAGTAGAGGTAAGTAATTATTACTTTGATTGTTCACTCAATCGTCTTTCTCCATCTCCCTTTCTTCTTTTAATTTTTCTTTTCTCTACACTTTGGCAATTTTGAAGTCCTCTTTGTTGAGGCGAAAGAATTGTCAACACAATCGCTTGATAATTGGCTTGAATTTAATCTGTAAGGATTTTTCAATCCTTGCTGGCACGCTCGCATTTATAATATTTTCCTTCGTAGGAAAAATAAGCCAACATTTTTGGCACGCCCGGTGGGACAGCCAAGTGTAAGAAATGACAAACAATTTGGATTTCGCCATTCGAACTTGTCAATTTGAAATATATTGGCGTGAAAGAAAAATTTTGGATCTTCAAGAAGAGATCCATTTTCTTGATGAAATAAACTTTCATCCATTACAATATTATTTGGTGGAAGAAAAAAGACACCATTTAATTGGAGAAATTCATCAACTTGATATGGAAATTCGCCAATGGAATGATGAGTTATCAACTCTCACTACCAAGTCTATAACTGAGGCTTTAATGGCCGGAATTGGTGAATTTTTTCAGAATTTTTCCATGGTTGAAAAAAGCAAAAGCAAAGAGTTGATTTCATCAATGGCTCGGGGGGTTCAAGAGTTCGTTTTTAAAGAGCCAAGTTATGAAATTAACACAACGAAAGAGCATGTTCTTGAGCCAAATTTGGCTAAAAATGATGTTCCATGTATGACTCGGGGGATCCAAAAACCAAATTTTAGAGAGTCAAGTCATGAAAATAACATATTTATGGGTAATTTTCATAAGCCATTAATGGCTAACATGGAAAAACAACCCACTTTGCTAAATAATTATGAAAATCAATTCGGCGAAAGTTTTGTTTTTAAAACAAACATGGTCAAGAATGATGAACAAGCTACTGTTCATGAATTCAAAATTTTTGACATTTTTCAAAATGTCAAAAAGTATGAATTTTCATGGTCACACTATACCATGACTTTTGGTGTTCAAAATCCTTTTTGGATTTGTGGTTCACATCAAAATATAATTCTAATGATGTGGTTAATAAAATTAACAAATTGTTCTTATGAGTTTGAAGCACTAAGAACAAGGGATGACCATTTAAAATGCATGAATTTGGCTAAAAAAAGCCTATGCATTTAAATAAGTGGTTGAGAATGGCTTATCTTTTTAAATTGATGGCCAGTTGTTTGTATGTACACAGTCAAAGCATCGAAGATACATTCGAAGAATCAAGAGTTGTTTCGAAGGTTGATTACTTCGCCTTCGAAGCTATATAAAGCTTTGTAGATACATTCGAAGCATCAAGAGTTGTTTCGAAGGTTGATTACTTCACCTTCGAAACTAAATAAAGCTTTGAAGATACATTCGAAGCATCAAGAGTTGTTTCGAAGGTTGATTACTTCACCTTCGAAACTGTATAAAGCTTTGAAGATACATTCGAAGCATCAAGAGTTGTTTCAAAGGTTGATTACTTCACCTTCGAAACTATATAAAGCTTCGAAGAAACATTTGAAGCGTCAAGCCTAACCTTGAAACTTCATTGTAAGTATCATCATCCTATATCAATGCTTCCAACCTTCGAGGGGTGATGTTGTTCCTTCAAAACAGTGCCGCAAGACCTTCGAACGATGAATTTGGTTTTTTATACCACCTTCGAAGCTTGTTATTGGTCATCTAGTTATAATTTCATACTCATTTGAAGCACCTTATTGGTGTTGTTATATCATTCGAAGCACTTTGTTGCTTAGATTAGTCAAGTGCTTGGTTCGGCCCTTCAAAAATTCAAGTAAATATCATTTTTAAGGGCCGCGGGGGGTAATGTTAGCACCATAAATCTGCAATTTTTATTATTTATATAATTGCAGGACACGTGGCATCCTCTTATTCATTTGGAAGTTAAAAGAAGTTATAGAGATGATGGAGAATATGAAGGACAAATTGGATGAGTGAAAGGACACATGGCAAGACAAGAATGAAGATGGAAGAAATGGGTAGTTATTAAGTAGTTATTCCTGTATTTTTTCCTCTATAAATAGCCATTAATGGCTACATTGTAAAAGATCCAGAACTCAAATCAAAGACAGTTGATTTCAATATTTCTTGTCATTTTCCTTATCTTAGGAGTAGTTTAACATAGATTTATATTTCGAAACATTATTTTCAGCACTTTCATTTCGAAGCATTTCATGCACTTCCTTTTCGAAGCATAGGAGTAGAGGTAAGTAATTATTACTTTGATTGTTCACTCAATCGTCTTTCTCCATCTCCCTTTCTTCTTTTAATTTTTTTTTTCTCTACACTTTGGCAATTTTGAAGTCCTCTTTGTTAAGGCGAAAGAACTGTCAACACAATCGCTTGATAATTGGCTTGAATTTAATCTGTAAGGATTTTTCAATCCTTGCTGGCACGCTCGCATTTATAATATTTTCCTTCGTAGAAAAAATAAGCCAACACATACGCTACCAGAGGACGGCGGAGGGGTCTAGTGATCCACCTCTTCTGATCGGTTTGTTCGCTGATGACAGAAGAAGAGATATATATATATATAGAGAGAGAGAGAGAGAAAGAGAGAGACAGAGAGAGAGAGAGAGAGAGAGAGAGCTGTTTTGCGAAATGAGAACTGAGTAAATGTTAGGTATCATGAAAAACCTTTCAACTAAATAATCATGAAAATTTTGTGACCCTTGGATTACAATTAGAATAAAGCACCATACACTAATCAAGGCAATTCAAGGATCATAAATTTTTCATGATTATTTTCATGAAAAAAATTTCATGATTCCTAATTTTTCTCATATAAATATATGGATAGTTTGTTCATTTTTCCTACCCTCGTCCTTAAGGCTAAACTATTTTAGCGCCTCAACTTTGACTACAATAAAATTCAAATTTGATTTTATGAGCTAAGCCCCGTTATTTATATTTATATTTATATATATATGGGCAATTTGGAAATTTGATAAAAAGTCAAATTTTCGATTTTTTATCAAGTTCTCTAAAAAAGTCACAAAAAAATAGCTTTTTTTGCCAAAAAAGCTATCAAGAAAGTCAAAAAGTCAATTTTTACCAACTTCTTAAAACATCCCATATATTTAAATTTTAAAGCAAGTTAATGTAAGACATTTTGCAATCAATTAGCCACCATAACTCTTCTAAAGACGTAATCCCAATGAGAGGTCATGAGTTTAGAAAGTTGAATTAGAAGGCAAGCACTTTCTATTTTGCAAAATTATCAAATATTTAAGATATTTGAGTATTATCTAAGATATTTGATAATTTTATAAGGTAAATTACAAATATATCATATGATACTTGTTTAAAATATGAATTATTTCATATAATTGTGAATATTATATATTACGCCTTCAAATTTCTAACATGAATTACCTCATCAATAAATTATTAAGTTAATTAATAGTTTTAATGATATCAGAAATATATTTCAATTAATAGTTTCAATAATTTTATTTTATTGTTATATAAGAGAATAGTTAGGAATTTTATTTTTTCTCTTAATTTTGTTAAATAAAAAACTCTGATAAAAATATTTATAATTTTCAAAAGTATACGACACCCTTTATATTTAAATCAAATCTTAGAAATATATTTGTAATTTGCCTTTTTTAATTTTTTTTTTTTTTGGTAAATTACACTTACTTCTCCTGAAATTTCTAACAAATACAGGCATCTTTCCTATGATTTCAATAATTACACTAACCTCCCTTACTTTTGAAACTATTATCAAGATTCCCAACTGTTAGGCTATTTAACAGAATTTGCTGATTTCATACCAAAATGATAAAATTACCCTTTAGTTACTTTATCTATTCAAATGAGAAATTTCACTCATATCCCTTGATGTTTTGCATATATATTATCAAAAACTCATACATATTTTATCATTATTTAATAAAATTCTTAAATTTCATGCAATATTAAATAAAATTCTTAAATTGTTAAGACATTATTAAATCATTTAATGGAAAAAAAAAACTTAATTCTTTTTGATAAAATACTTAAAAATAAATAATTTCTCTAAAATTAATATTAAATTATATCCTAATAATTTAATGGACCTTGCTACATCCCCCTAAAAACACCCCCCCTAATCCCCCTAATTTCCATATCAAGTAAAAAAAAAAAAAAAAAAAAACAAGGAAACAGTTACCCAGAATGGAAATTAGGGGGATTAGGGGGGGTGTTTTTAGGGCTCCAAATCATTTTTCTAATTTAATATACAACAATGATAGAGACCCCCTTTTCCCATCACCCCCTTTCACCCCCTCTCACTCTCATTGGTTGTTTTTTCTTTTTTTTTTTTTTTTTTCCTGCACATCCAATCACCCCCTGACACATGTCAAAGGGGGGTGAGGGGGTGCCCCTTTTGAGGGGGTCTAAAGTATTATTCTTTAATATATGACTTATTTCACACCACATAAATAACCTAAAATTTATTATTTTAAGTAATGCATTTACTATTTAATTTTTTAAATTAAAATAAATAAATTTATTTTTTTTCCTGGTAATTTGCATTATTTATTTATTCATATGCAAAAAAATTATTATTTTATCTTTTCTCAATCATAAATTATTCTCAAATTTTAATTTTTATCTTTGAATCATTAAATTTCTAATCGATGCATATTTAAAAAAACGCAGGTTAATATTTCTATTAAATTAAACTTTGATTTATGTACTTTGGGAACTTAGTAGAATCAATCGATAGTTCAGGAACTAAACAGACAATTTGACGGTAATTTAGGAGTGTAAAGTGTAATAAATTCTAATTTAATATAAGACTTATTCCACACTATATAAACAACGTAAAAATTATTATTTTAATTAATGCATTTATTATTTGAATATCTTTTTAAGAACTTTTATAAACAAAAAAATAAAATAAAAATTCAACTATTAATGAAGGTGAGAAATTAATTTCAAGATTTAATTTAATAAAATTAGTTTAAATGAGTAAAATAAAGATGGAGAAATATATTTGAAGTATCATATAACAAATTAATTGAGTATTTTAGTGCTCTCAAATAATTTCTCCATTGAGTTTTGGGTCATGTGCGATTTACTCTTAACGTTTGGAAATGATCACATAACCGCCATGTAGTTTGTGGGCTGAAGTGCACCGTTAACATTCCATCCAACTTAACAATAAGTGTAAAACATGCGGCATATGTAAGAGTTATATATTCATTTTCAAATTTCAAGGGCGGTAAATCACACATGAAATAAAGTATAGGGGATTAAAGTACACTTTTTCTTTCAAACAAATGACAAAAATATAAGGGTATTTTGATCTTTTTCATTAAATTGTTAACGGGGCTAACGATGCATTTCAGTTCACAAATCACAAGGGGATTATGTGGTCATTTCTAAATATTAAGGGGTAAATCGCATATGACCCAAATCATAGGAGGTAAAGTGAAGTTTACGCTCTTTTTTTTTTTTTTTCAAATATACATCAACTAAAAAAATTAATGACTCAAAGATAAAAATTAAAATTTGTTAATAATATCTTAACAATTTATGAATAAATAATTTTCTTACATATAAATAAATAAGTAGGACAAATTACTGGAAAACAAAATTAATACATTTATTTCAACTTAAAAAAAGAAAAGAAAAAAGAAATTTAAATAATAAATGTGTTAATTAAAATTGATAAAGTTTTCGTTATTTATATAGTGTGAAATAAGTTTTATAAGTCTTATATATTTTATTAGAGTCTTATATTAAATTATAAAGGTATTATGTTAAAATATGCATGAGTGTTTGATTTATATATGTGCAAAACCTCAAAAAAGGTGAGTGGAAATTTTTACTTAAATAATTCATTGGTTGATTTAGTAATTTTTATTTATTTCCACACGATTCAAAAGGGTAATATAATCATTTTAGATAGTAAGTAACGTGGTGGTATAGAATTAACAAATATAGGAAAAATCTTGATATTATAAATAAAAATAGAAAAGATTTTTATAATTATTAAAATTAGAGAAAAGATTTCTGAATTTGTCAGAAATCACAGCTTGTTTGGTTCCAGTTTTCAGAAAACAGTTTTCAGAAAATTCTATTTTTTCATTTTTCATATTTTAATGTTTTCAATGAATTTTTTTAATATTTTAAGCAATTTTTTTTTAATTTTTAGACATAACGAACATAAATATACCTAAAAAAATAAAAAAAATTATGAAAAAAACCTTTTAAAAATTTACTAAATATCAAAAATACGAAAAAAATACAAGAATTCAATACATTTTTTATATTTTTATGTATTTATTAATTTTTTAAAATATTTTTTCACAATTTTTGTACTTTTTAGATACATCTAAGTAAGGTGTATCTCAAAAAGTAAAAAAAATATTTAAAATTTAAAAATATTCACTAAAAACAAAAAAATACAAAAACTAAAAAATTCAGTTTTCAAAAAACAGAATTCAGAAAACTGAAACCAAACACACTGTAATTTATCCTTTTTTTTAAAAAATTTAAAAAATAAATAAACTCTTAACATTTTTGCATCTTCTTTGTAAAAAGACTCAGTCAAAGGACACGTGACTTGCTTACATTTGTGAACATTTGTGATGGAGTGAGTAAAGAGTAACACGTTAATTGCGACAACATTCGTTTGTGTCGAGTCTCTTTAGCCATCGTCATCTATCTAAATCTTCGCAGAAAAACCTTGCTCTGTATTCACAAGAATTCACTGCTTCGATGCATACATTTCCTAGTCCTTTTTCTTCTCTGATTTTGTCCAAATCTCCTTCTCCTTCCTTCTAATTGTTGTTGTGTTCATGTTCATGTTCATGTTCATGTTCATGCTCATGCTCATGCTCATGCTCATGCTCTTCTGATATTGCTGTTTTCCGGAGAACATGGCATCGTGGAGCTCTCTCATGAGATCAAAAGACACCTATTTACAAATTCTGAGAAATTTGATCGTCTCTTTTATCGCCGTCTCAATCGATTATTTCCTTCTTGTTTTTGTTGTGGCGAGTCGTGCTTCCTGTTCCTCAATGAATTGCAACGAATTTCATACGAAAACTCAAGCTCAAGACCAATCAGAACCTCTGGAGTCGAATTCGGTAATTTCTATCTTCGATTCATGAATCAGTTTGATTTGTATTTTCAATTAATGGTTATTAGATTCAATTTTAAAAAAAATTGGACACACACGTACATATAGATTATTTACATATAATATTGCTGGTGTTATTGATTTGATTAGTTGTAGTTTAACCAAAATATGGAAACTTGACGTTTGATGACTCTGCTTTTGTTGTTTGCTTAACAAAGATTTGGGTGGACACTGTTTTGTTAGCTTCCAAATGAAAATTTTCGTATATTCTTTAAGCAAGAATATAAAAAACTAAAAATTAGGGCTAATACAATATGCCTGTTTTTCTTCGTTTTTGTTTTTTTCGTTTGTAGGGAAAAAAAAATGAGGGCAAATTACACCGGTGTCCTTATATTTTATCCCTTGTATAATTTTAGTCAGTGTACTTTCAATTCACTCAATTTTAACATTTAGTTTTAGAATTTTTTTTTTCAATTTAGTTTAATTGATAATATCTTTAGTGTTTTTTAAGAAAAATTATCGCTAAATTGGTTGAAGTTAACTAATTGAGTAAGTTTATAATTTTTTCTTAAAAATATAACACATGACAGTTATGTGCATATTTTTTATAAAAAAATACTAAGAATTGTAATCAGTTGGACTAAATTGAGACAAAATTAAAAATTTACGGTCAAAATCGAACCAATTAAAATTACAGGGACTAAAATGACATAAGAACTAAAGTACAGGACTACCATTGTAATTCCCCCCCACCAAAAAAAAAAAAAAAAAAAAAAAACACTTGAAATGATCGTTTTCATTTGTGTGCAAAAACATTTTTCGAGAATTCGTAAACAACTTTTTAAAATGAAACAGAACATTTTATTTCCATTATCATAACCTTAACTCAAGACTGTCTTAGAAGGCCAATAGGTAGCATCTACTGCGAGATATTGGTATTCTGTTGGTTTCTCCCTCCTCTCATTTCAGGATTTGATCCTTGCCACTATGATCTCATTGAGTCTTTATTTTCTTTTTTCCATGATTGGAAATTACTTTGTTGATTGATGATACTCTCTTTTTGTTCTACTTTGATGATGATAGGATTGTGGGGGATTTCATCAACACAAAGAGCACGATGATTTGCAAGACACAGTTTGTTGTATAAGCCAACAAATGGCAAAATCTGAAGAATGTGATAATGAGTTACCTTCACCAAGGACAAAGGAGAACATTGAGATAATGAGATTGGCTAAAAATGAAGAATGTCATTCTAATCCTCAACAAGGTAGTCAGGACAATGATGAGACGAATGATTTCTTGTGCCAAGAAATGTATGAACCTGAAGAATGTGACTCTCCTAATGGTGAACGGGAGAAGAATGAAGAGCAGAGAGATCTGCTGAGCCAACAAATGGCAAAACCTCAAAAAAATATTGAAATAACTCAGCATACAAGTGAGGATAATGGTCAGAAGAGTGAAATTGTGGGGCAATTAATGGATAAATATGAAGAATGTGATATTAAATTACCTCAACACACAAGGGAAGCAAATGATGAGAAGAGTGGTTTTGTTGGGCAACAAATGGCTGAACAAGAATTATGTGATACCAAATTAAGGGAGGAGAATGATGAGAAAGGAGAACCAAATGCCAGCCATAAAAAACTAGGAAAATACTTCTTTTACGACTCACCACTTTCTGAAGAAACTGGGGTTTGGATACCCGTTTCTGTTCCTCCTCTGTCAGAAAGTGATCATGAAGAGTGGGCCAGAGGTTTGTATCCAAATGGGGGATACTTCCCTGAAGGAGATATTGGTTGGAGTCAGTGTGTTGAGGAAGATAAAGAGTTGACCATGTGGGAGGTGGTAGTTGAAGTGTTACTTGTGGCCCGGGGAAAGGTGAGTTCTTTAGCTTCTGGCGATATTCGTAAGGTTTCATGGATATCAAGCCACCTAATTGAGCAAGCCTGGAAAGAGATGGCTGAAACTCTTACTGACGCCAATATTAGTAACACAACAAAGATTCTTGAAGCAGAGCCACCAAAATGGCTGCCTGATAGTGCAGCTTCTGCTTGTATGCTCTGTACTATTCGGTTTCACCCTATCATTTGCACCCGGCATCACTGCCGGTTTTGTGGAGGAATATTTTGCGGTGAGTGTACTAGAGGAAGGAGCTTGTTGCCATCTAAGTTTCATTTGGGGGATCCACAACGAGTATGTGATGTATGTTGTGTGCGTCTTCAATCCGTTCAGTCATATTTAATGGATCAAGTAAGTCATGCTGCTCAGTTACCAACCCATGATGTGACAGACCTTAGCACTTTAAGATCATGGCTAAATTTTCCATGGGGACAGTCCATGGAATACGAGATTTATAAGGCCACAAACACAATTCGAGGTTACAATAGTAAGGTAAGATTTTGGTTACATTTTAGCTATTATAAATGATTTATTGTACTCAAACACCACTCTATTTGGCTACCTCTAAGCTATTATAAATAATGTATTGTGCTCAACCAGCTTTATTAAAATAATAGAAATGATGAGGCATAAGTAAGAGGGTTTGTACGTTAACAATGGAATATATATGCTCAGGTAGGTTCTTTGAGACCCGACAAGGCAATTCCTGATGCTATTCTACGACAAGCAAAAGGCCTTGCAATACTCACTATCGTGAAAGTTGGCATGATGGTTACATACAACATTGGAACGGGACTGGTTATTGCTCGTAGGGAAGATGGCACATGGTCTCCGCCTTCTGCCATTTCTTCTTTTGGTGTGGGTTGGGGAGCTCAGGTGAAGTAGTTTCCTTCTACTCGTTTTCACTTTAAACTTTCTTGCTCTTGTTCATGTATATTGGAGGGTCTAAGATGAATTATCCTCACTCTCCAAGTGCAATTGATAGTATATCTGACTTCTTTTAAACTAATCCTCCAAGGTGGTGGTTATTTAAGAAAAAAAATGCGAAGTTTCCCTCTTTCTATGGATGGGTGGCTGAAGTGATTTTGCTGGTTTTTAAGATGCAATACATCTCTTTGGGGTGTGCAATGTAAATGATAAAATTTATTTTCATAGATTCTGAAATATGATCATCCTTTCAAGAATTGCTTTTTTCAGCTTTTCCATTTTTAACTAATTGTTTTGTTTCTTTGCAGGCTGGTGGAGAACTGATAAACTTAATAATTATACTGAGGACAAATGATGCTATTAAGACGTTTAGCAGTGATGTACATCTTTCAGTTGGAGCTGGTTTGAGTGCAGCTGTTGGCATTGTTGGACGAGTAGTTGAAGCTGATGTGCGAGCTGGTGATAGTGGCTATGCTGCTTGTTATACATATAGCTGCAGTAAAGGTATCTTTTCCATATGAATTAACCTCACATGCCTTTATATATTTAAGATATTTAGGATTCTTGAGGCCTTGATTGGATGTTACAAGCAAGCCAAATATGAAATATCTTTTCATTTTCATTTAGTAATGGTATGTTTCTTTAGAAAGATAGCCAACCCCGTTTGATGGGACTTAAGGTTTGGTTTGGTTTAGGTTTCTTTAGAAAGATACTTGGATCTCATGAAAAATGTCTGAATCTCATACTAACATCGAGAAATCATTTTTTGGTTTTTGCTGAGTGCATTATCCTTGTGCATTACTTCAGAGTTTGGAAAGGTTTGTACCTTGAATATTTATTCCTTACTGTTAGTAATGAAAAAATATGGTGCTTTGCATCATTGGTTTAGTATTTTAAAGTCATAGCTGGCCAATCACCTACCAATACCATAGCGTGCTGTTTCAGAGAGCTACCATAATTACTTAGGAAAAGAAAGTTCCCTATTTACTTCTTCTTCTTCTTTTTCTGCAGAATAATGAGAAGTCTTGTTTGCTGAAACATAACACTATAATTGGTAAACACTTTCCAACTAGTATGATTGTAGGAAATCATGGTGGGAGAATACCAGCCGCCAACCTTGTGATGAAGAGAATAATTTTGTGGTTTTTGTTCAATTATATTCAAATCTAGTCAGTGTCTTCCTAGTTTTGCTCTTCACAGTTGTGTCTGTATCTTGTTTTACACTTTTTTGTGCTTGTGATTTTCCTCAATTCTCTTCTCTTGGTGGTTTCAGTTGTATGCTTCCTTAATTTGACAATGGCTTTGACCTCTGTCCATCTTGAGGATGTTGTATTTGGAACATAACATGCTTGAAACAGGAGGAAGGTAACCCAACTGATGTAGGACAGATTAGGAACTTACGGCCTAAGGTGGTCGTCCACAAGTGGATTTGTGGTGGGTTTAGAGTTAAAACAGGTTCCAGGGTTAAGGTTCTATTGGGTAGAAGAAGGTTTCGAGGATTTATAGATGGAATAGTTGAGTTTTTGCTTGATTTTCTAAAGTTCCAAGTTGTTGAATTTTTGGAATAAGATGCAGAATTCTGCAGACATCAACTATTTTATGATATTAATGAAAAACAAGTGATGACAAATTAACTAATATTATCAGAATATTCTTTTTTTGTTGTTGTTGATATTTTTGTCTTTCCACCAAACAATATTGATGTCTACATTTGCGTAATCATTTCGAGTAGTTCTAGATCTCAAAGGTAAGCCCTCACAAGTTTATTGTTTTCTGGGTTCATTTTTGTTGTTTGTAATGCAGGTGCATTTGTTGGATATTCACTAGAAGGGAGCATTGTCACTACCCGCACACAAGCGAATTCCCGATTTTACGGCAGCCAGTCAATAAATGCGTCAAATATTCTTCTTGGATCATTACCGAGGCCAGCTGCAGCTGCCATTTTCTATCGTTCACTTGGAGATTTATATCAGAAGCTTGAGAAGTGACCAGTGTTGTATCCAAGATTTGAAATTTCATGCAACTTAATTTTTACGAGTATGGGATTGGAATGCTTTGGCTGTGAATGCACTTCTGGATTTACTGCATTTGTAAATAGTTTGTACCAAAAAAGGATCATTCTTTGCCCTGTGTAAATAGTTTGGGCTCAAATTTGTGGTAAAAAATCTTGGCGGTGGAGGTTGTGACAGCAATGTAAATACAATATACTATGACAACATGCTCTTCACACTATCTTCTTGTATATAACTCGGATTGGTTAACAGCTTGAATGTATTGGCAAGGATAAAAACGTACGATCCATTTACATTTTGGCCTATGAATTTCAAAACTTAATAGTTAATCACTATAAAGTATTGTGATATTACAGTTAATCTTTTCTGTTAGAATTTTGTTATGAATTTATGCAAAATTAAATCATATGTAAAACATATAGAATATTTTATGGTCGAATGAACTATTTGTAGTTAGGATTTTATTATGGTTATGGTTTCATAGTTGCCTGGGAGACAGGCGATGGCATTATAGTACTCCCATCCCATCCCCCTTCAGCTTGCCAAAACCTTTGATTTTTTTTTTTTTTACTAGTTATTGGGCACGTGCGACATAAATTGTTAATACTGTAATTATGCGTATCTCTTAAATTGATATATGATATGTATTCAAAGTATAGAGACTTATAAAAGTAAATTGATCTGTATCTAAAATACAACTAAGCAATAAATGAATACATACTTGATTAAAGAATTTAAATGATAAATGAAAAATTTTATAAATATAAATATTAGTTTATAGCTAAATTGTTGAGATCACAATCTTATCTTAAATAATAAATAATAAGTAGGTCCTTTATATAGTATTACACAAATATTTTTCTATCAACTTCCCACTTTAATTTTTCATAATCCGTACCTGTAATACAATTGTAGGTATGAAATTAATTGCACAATTACACAAATTTGTTTAATAGTTCATCTCATAATATAAGTTCATTGAACTTACTATTGCATATTATTCGCATATTATTGGTATAAGAATGTATTAATATCAATATATAATATATTTTTATAAATCAAGAGTTGTTGAGTCTTGTTTCCTCTATCACGAATATATTACATGATGAGAAATATAACATTAGTCATTAGTATGCTTTCATTTATGTAGAAAATGTAGAATAGGTTTTTTAATAAAATAGAATGATATTATAACTTAATATTTTGATCGATAAAGGAATTTCATAATTATTTTCACGATATTTATAAATCCATATTTATAAGTGTTTGCGGGGTCACTTTTATGAAACTATTAAGTTACATAATTTATTATGGC
>JAPPVO010005449.1:0-22373 GCA_030407325.1 Camellia japonica | reverse complement strand
AAACTTAGCCTTAATCTTTTCATAGAATGCTACGAAGAAGTGGGGATTAGATTCCTTTTAATTTAGAAGATTGATTCCACCAATCAGAGCTTTTCTCCACACTTTAATTTATCTATATCATTTCATATATACATCTGTTGTGGATTTCAATTTGTACACAAACTAATAATTCAAATCATCTATCTTATAAACCTTGTAATAAAAGTTATTCATACAAAAAATTAATTTTATCAGACATTTATCACATTTTATTTTATAAAATAAATTATTATAAACTTAAACTATTCATTTTATCAAACAAAATGCGATTTGTTTGTTTGTTTATAATTGTTCGATGAAACTAATTTTTTATGTGGATAACTTTTATCACGAGCCTACAAAGTAGACAATTCAATCATTTGTATATGTTCAAATTGGAGCCTATAAAAAAGATATGGAATGGTATAGAAAGATAATGTTGGAACAATCTTCTGTGTACAATAAATAAATTAAAACTAAATTAAACAAAATAAAATAAATAACTTACAGAATTTATTTTATCAAACCGAATGAATAATAAAATATCAAGTCGAGTGTGTAACACTCTGTCCTTAAGACAGATTCGCCCCGCTACGGTGCTTACGGTTAAGTGGCGTCTATCTCCTAAGATACAATGATCTTCACAAATTTGTAGTAGCACTTCAAACAAATTTGTACGGTGAACAAAACCTTGTATTCTATACTCTCTTTAATTTTCCTAAAAATTAATATGGAGAATTTTATGCAAACAGAGCAAGAAATGGAAGAGAACTGTTTTTTTTTTTTTTTTGGATGATTTTCAAACTATTTCAGGTCTCCAAATGCTGGAAATGAATCTGAATTTATAGGCAATTGGTGACAGATTGAACAAGTCCGAACAAGTATGAAACACACCTGCACAGATTTAATTTTTGAAATGAACAGATGCAACCAGTGTTGAACAGATTAACTGCTACAATTACAGAAACTGCTGAAACTGTTTGGGCAGTCTTCAAATTTGAATCTGTCCGAAATTGAATCTATCCGGGTGCAACAGATTCAAGACCTGTTTGGACTGTTTTAAACTGTTGTGGAATTGATCTGAAAGAGACACAATTTATGAACAAAATTTTTGAATTCAAATTAAAATTACTAAATTTAAATTAATTTTTCCCGCAATAAATTTTGAAAAAAATTCAAATAAATTTTGTCTAAAAAATTAATGTTAGAACCGACCTAATCCACAACTCACACCCGCACCTGGCACGGCACAGCTTGGCTTGGCTCGACCGAACGGGCGATGGTGGCGGCGCGTGCGCGTGTGTGGTGGTTTGGGCTAAGGTTCACTTTATTCATAACTCCTCCCTTCTACAAACTTAAAGTGCCGCTTGGGGCCTAACCCAAGTGTTGCCATCTAGAACTTATATACATACATAAGTTATCTTCAAGTTTTAATGTGGGACAAGCCTTTCAAGGAAATTCATATTTAATTCTTTAAATGTTCAATTTCACGAACCCGAAAATGACGTCAAGTTCCCATTCACTCATAAATGGTTTTGACAAACCGTCATCACCGTGTAACTTGCCACGTGGCAAGAAACACGTCACCTCTTCGAACTCACCCCAAAAGACAAGTGGACCCCACTCAATTTTGGGCTCAAAGTTGGTCCAAAATAAGCCTTATAAAATCAAATTTTCCAACAATCTCCCACATGAATGGAATTTGACGGAGAGAAAATTCAACAACATGATCTAATTACAGAGAGTACAGAAATTGGAAATATTTTGGAAATGATAGGTAGCTTTTGGCTTTGAACATTCCCTTGTGAGACACTATCGGATTTACTAGCTAACCAGTGTTGAACTGTTCAGCCGTTTGTGTAAACCAAGACAATAGAACTCACACAGTATATTACTAGATACAATTTAGTTCTCACTATTGTGTTCATTTTGACCATGAGCAATCTGGTCTTTCATGAGTGCTCTAAAGACTTGTAGCCCTTCACAAATCTCATAGAACTGGCCTAGTTCACACTCACATAAATGATTCTTATGAAGAGTATCCTACCATACTCCACTAGGTTTACCTAGCTATAAGAATCATTAAAATTTTACTTAACCTAAAACGCTACAGACATCACTATTTCATCCTAGAAATAGGTAGGAGTTTGACTCCCCAGTGATCCTTCTGAGTCATACACAACTTGGTTGTCCCTTTGAACCTAAATCTTGGGATCTCTAGTCAACTAGGTTGGGTTGCTGTTGTGGTAACTCTTATTTAATAGGCTTAAGTCTCATTCCCCTCAATAAATTCTCAACTAACTCTCTTGCTAACCCTTTGGTTAGTGGATCCGCTATGTTATCTTTAGACTTCACATATTCAATGGAAATAATTTCATTAGAGAGTAGTTGTCTCACGGTGTTATATTGACGACGAATGTGTCATGACTTACTGTTATACATATGACTTTGTACTCTACCTATTGCTGATTAACTATAGTAGGCACCGATTTTTGTCATATTAGAATATCTTCAAGGAAGTAACGAAGCCATTCTGCTTCTTCCCCAGCTTTATCTAAAGTTATGAATTCTGATTCCATAATAGACCTAGCTATGCAAGTCTGTTTGGAAGATTTCCAAGATACAGCCGCACCACCAATAGTAAAGACATACCCACTGGTGGACTTTGAGTCTCTAGTATCCGATATCCAGTTTGCATCACAATATCCTTAAAGTACTGTTGGATATCTAGTATAATTAAGCCCAATGTTACAAGTAAATCAGAGATATCTAAGAACCCTTATAATAACTTTCCAGTGTTCTACTCCTAGATTACTCGTATATCTACTTAATTTACTTACTGTATAAGTTATATCTGGACGAGTGTAGTTCATCAAGTATATTAAGCTTCCAATAATTTGGGCATACTCTAATTGAGAAATACTTTCCTGTATATTCTTAGAAAGAAACAAATTAACATCCATAGGTGTTCTAGCAAGATGATCATCATCTTTGCTAAATTTGTCAAGTATTTTCTCAATATAATGAGATTGTGACAAAGTATATCCTTCTGATGTTTTGGTAATTTTCATACCAAGTATTACATCAGCAATGCCCATGTCCTTCATGTCAAAATGTTTATTCAACATTTTCTTGGTAGTTTTGATCATGTCATTATCACTACCTATGATGAGCATATCATCCACATAAAGACATACTATAACATAACATTTGTCTGTATTTTTAATATAAACACATTTGTCACACTCATTAATTTTAAATCCATTTGACATCATTGCCTTATCAAATTTTTCATGTCATTGCTTTGGCGCTTGTTTTAAACCATATAATGATTTAACCAATTTACACATTTTCTTTTCTTTTCCTGGAATAGAAAATCCTTCTGGTTGTTCCATGTAAATTTCTTCATCTAACTCACCATTTAAGAAAGCGGTTTTCACATCCATCTGATGAATTTCTAGATTGTACAAAGATGCAATAGCAATTAGCATTCTAATGGATGTTATTCTAGTAACCAATGAGTATGTGTCAAAATAATCAAGACCTTATTTTTGTCTAAAACCTTTGACCACAAGTCTTGCCTTGTATTTGTCAATTAATCCATCCGTTTTCATTTTTCTTTTGAAAATCCACTTGTACCCAAGAGGTTTACAACCTGGTGGCAAATCCACCAATTCTCAAGTGTGATTTTGTAGGATGAATTCAACTTCACTATTTACAGCCTCTTTTCATAAATGAGCTTCAGGACTGGACATAGCTTCTTTAAAAGTTAAAGGCTTATTTTCTAGAAAATCTGGACCAAAAGATTTTGAGGTTCTAGAACGTTTACTACACCTAGGTTCTTCTTCCTCATCTTGATCTATCTTTTGCTCTTGATCTTGTTCTTGATCATCACTAGTAATAGTATCATGAGATCTTTTATTAGTACTAGTCTCTTGTCTAGTCTTATTTGAAAATACATGTTCAAAGAATGATACATTCCGAGACTCAATAATAGTATTTACATGCATTTCGGTATGTTCTGATTTATGAATCAAAAATCGATATGCACTACTATTCTTGACATAACCAATGAAAATGCAATCAACGGTTTTAGGACCTATCTTAGTCTTGTTAGGATTAGGAATAGCCACTTTAGCCAAACACCCCCACACTTTTAAGTATTTGTAATATGGTACTTTTCCATGCCACAATTCATAAAGTGTTTGATTCATTTTCTTTCAGGGTACTTTATTTAAAATATAATTAGCAAAAAGTATTGTTTCCCCCCACAAGTTCTGAGGTAATCCAGAACTTATTAACATGGCATTCATCATTTCTTTTAAAGTCCTATTTTTCCTTTCAGCAATTCCATTTTGCTGAGGTGAGTAAGGAGCGGTGGTTTGATAAATTATTCCATGTTCTTTACAAAACTCACCAAAAGGTGATTCATATTCACCACCTCTATCACTTTTTAGTTTTTTGATTTTCTTATCAAGTTGATTTTCAACTTCATTCTTATATTGAATGAAAGTTTCCAAAATTTCATCATTGATTTGAATTAAATAAATATAACTATATCTAGTATAGTCATCTATAAAAATGATAAAATATTTTTTCTCACCTCTAGTTTGAATTGATTTACAATCACAAATGTCACTATGAATTAATTCAAGTGGTTCCGTACTTATTTCAATTGAATGAAAATGAGTTTTGGATAATTTTGCCTCAACACAAATTTCACATTTATGATTTGAATCAATGTCAAATTTAGGTAAACATTCTATATTAATTAATCTACGCAAAGATCCATAATTAACATGTTCATGTCTACCATGCCATAAATTTGAAGACTCAAGCAAGTAAGAAGAAGGTGTATTTTTATTAATAACAGAAGGTACAACAGTCATTACATTCATCTTGAAAAGGCCATCCGACATGTAACATTTTCCTACATACATCCTAGTCTTAGTAAATACAAATTTATCACTCTCAAACACTAGCTTAAACCCATTCTTACTCAATAAAGATCCGGAAATAAGATTCTTGCGAATGCCTGGTACATGCAGCACACTGTTGAAAGTGAATTCCTTTCCAGATGTCATCTTCGGAACAATCTTCCATTGTCCTTCAACTTTGGAAGTTGAGGAGTTGTCCATAAAAAGTTGTTCATCGTTGTCCACTATAAAATAAGATGTGAACATCTTTTTGTCGGCACAAATGTGGCAAGTAGCACCAATGTCCACCCACCATTCTTTAGGATTTCCGACAAGATTTTCCTCGAAACAACTACAAAAAGATTAATATCATCTACACCATTGGAAATATTGTCCACTTCGGTTATATAGGCTTGAGCAGGCTTCTTGCTTGTTCTTCTTTTGCTTTTGCTTTTACTTTTGCTTTTGCCTTTGCCTTTGCTACGGCAATCTTTAGCCCGATGTCCCTCTTTGTCATAGATGTAACACTTGCCATTAAACTTGTACTTTTTAATTTCCTCTCTTTTAGAGCCTTGTGATGAACTTTCTCCGGAAAACTTCCGTTTCTTTGTTTTTGGGGCATGTTCCACCACATTTGCCTTAGACTCCATAGGATGCTTACCAGCCCACTTTTCAGAATTGCGATTGTCCTCCTCAATCCTCAAACGTACAATTAATTCTTCTAAAGACATTTCTTTGCGCTTGTGTTTGAGGTAATTTTCAACCTTGTGGTAATTTCTCAATTAAGGCTGCAATTTGGAAGGATTCACTGAGAAACATGCCTTTTGCATGAATGTCACACAGAATGAGTTGAAGATCTTGAACTTGGCTAATCACAGTCTTAGAATCAACCATCACAAAGTCCAAGAATTTGCCAACCACAAATTTCTTTGAGTCGCATCTTCCGTTTTGTACTTTTTCTCCAAAGACTCCCAAAGTTCCTTTGTTGTTTTGATAAGATTATAGACGTTGTATAATGTGTTGTCAAGTCCATTCAAGATGTAGCTCCGGCAAAGGAAATCAGCATTTTTTCAAGTATCGACCGCAGCAACCACTTGCCGGTCAGTTTCATCCTCGTTTAGAGTAGAAGCATTCTCACAGAGAAAACGAGTCAGGTTTAGAGTTATAAGATAGAACAGCATTTTCTACTACTATCTTTTAAAATCAGTTCCAAAGAACTTCTCTGGCTTCTCACCGTGATTTACCGTTACTGTCACCACAAGAGAGGGGGTTGGCGCAATTGCAGCCATCATTCCAGTACTCGTTTGAGCATTTGTTTCAGTAGCCATGAATTAGAATTTACACTACACAGAAAATATATCCAAATTCATAGAATTAAATTCTGTAAAAATAAAAGAAACAAGAAATGTAACTTTTATTTTTCAATTAATTTAGAAATAAAATAAAATTTTATTTAACCAAATTAATTCCACACAAAAAATTAAATTTCTGTAACACTTCAATAATTAAAATACTAAAACACAATTTTAATTAATGAACACTTAGAAAATAATTTTTGAAAACCCAAATTAATTTCTGACAAAATTCTACAAATAAATATTCTGAATTGTTAATAACACCAGTATATTACTACTAGTTGTCAAAGAAAATAGACAGTATATTACTACTATCTGTCAAATAATATATTACTACTATTTGTTTTCCAACCAGAATATTATTTTTGTAAAATCACAGAAAATAATTTCTGTAAGAAAAAGAAAGAGAAAGGGAAACAAACGAAAAATTCTGTAAATAAAATAATTCGAATCTGTCTTAAGATTGTTGGAACAATCTTCTATGTACAATAAATAAATTGAAACTAAATTAAACAAAATAAAATAAATAACTTATAGAATTTATTTTATCGAACCGAATAAATAATAAAAGATCAAGTCGAGTGTGTGACACTCTGTCCTTAAGACAGATTCGCCCCGCTATGGTACTTACGTTTAAATGGCGTCTATCTCACAGGATACAATGATCTTCATAAATTTGTAGTAGCACTCCAAACAAATTTGTACGGCGAACAAAATCTTGTGTTCTATATCTCTTTAATTTTCCTAAAAATTAATATAGAGAATTTTATGCAAACAGAGCAAGAAATGAAAGAGAACTGTTTTTTTTTTTTTTTTGATGATTTTCAAACTATTTCAGGTCTCCCAAATGCTGGAAATGAATCTGAATTTATAGGCAATTAGTGACAGATTGAACAGGTCCGAACAAGTATGAAACACACCTACACAGATTTAATTTTTGAAATGAACAAATGCAACCAGTGTTGAACAGATTAACTGTTGCAGTTACAGAAACTGCTGAAACTGTTTGGGCAGTCTTCAAATTTGAATTTGTCCGAAATTGAATCTGTCCGGATGTAACAGATTCAAGACCTGTTTGGACTGTTTTAAACTGTTGTGGAATTGATATGAAAGAGGCACAATTTATGGACAAAATTTTTGAATTTAATTCAAATTACAAAATTTAAATTAATTTTTCCCGCAAGAAATTTTGTATAAAAAATTAATGTTAGAATCGACCCGACCCACAACCGCGCCTGGCTCAGCCAGGACAGACAGACAACGGCGCACGCACGTGGTGGTTTGGACTAAGGTTCACTTTGTCCATAACTCCTCCCTTCTACAAACTTGGGATGTCTCTTGGGACCCAACCCAAGTGTTGCTATCTAGAACTTATATACATACATAAGTTCTCTTCAAATTTCAATGTGGGATAAGCCTTTCAAGGAAACCCACATTTAATTCTTTAAATGTTCAATTCCACAAATCCGAAAACGACATCAAGTTCCTATTCACTCATAAATAGTTTTGACGAACCGTCTTCACCGTGTGACTTGCCATGCGGCAAGGAACACGTCACCTCTTCGGATCCACCCCAAAGGACGAGTGGACCCCACTCAATTTTGGGCTTAAAGTTGGCCCAAAATAAGCTTTAGAAAACCAAATTTTCCAACAGATGAATTATGGAGAAGAGTTTATCTCCTACCAAAAATGGTAAATCAAGAATTATGTTCCCATTCAGATTGCATCTAATGTTAAAATTATTGAAGTTAGAATCACATTCACGTTATCTCAAAGTTACTGTTATTCAAATATAATCTTATCTCATATTTTAAATATAATCGTGATATGGACAAGATAAAATAGAGTGAGAGAGAAAAACTCATTCCCGTCCTACTTTTTTATTACGATAAAACCAATTCATATGATATGATGTAGATGGAGGATGTGAGAGTTGTGCGGAGTGAGATAGAAAATAATTAGGACTAGGTTTCTAGAATAAGTCCCACGTAATGATAAGTGAGTTAATTAGAGGTTGTTTAATTTGTAAAAGTCCCTCAAAAACTACCATCTAACATTCCTCAATAACGGAGCTTTTAAGAGGGCTTCAAACCATGGTAGTTTTGACTGTTAGATTGAATAGTTCTTAACAAGAATTATAGTGTTGTTGAATTTGGTAATCCACATCAGAGACATGCCAACTAAGGGGAATAAAAGGGAAATTTCTTCAAGGTGGGAAAAGTATTACCAAATAATCATATGTAGAAAGAAATGTCTATAAATTGCACTTGCTTTAAACTATGGAAAGGGAAATTACATGAAAGAAAAATATTTGTTTTGAATTTACATATTGGACTATTCTCCGGTTTATCAGGGCAAGTAATTGAGAACTAATTAAAATAATTAAAAATTAAAAAATCACTATTAAAAAGTCAATTATTTTTAAAAATTTTTATAATTTTTTTTATAAAAGTCAAAAAACTAATTTAAATAACTAATTCTCAAAACAATCAGTCTCATCTAATACATTGGGATGTTTTAAGAAGAGTTTTAATCAAGTTTTTTGGCTTTTTTCAAAAATGATTTGGAAAATTGATAAAAAGCGACTTTTTTTACTTTTTTTTTGTTAATATTTGTTTATGATACCACATCACTATTTCATAATATAAAAGTCCAAAATATCCCCTCCCCATTTGGTGAAGTGTTTTGTCTCAACAAACCCTAAATTGAATGGAGGGTATTTTCATCAAATGCCATATCGCGTTTGCGCAGCTTCCCAAATAAGTTTCTGCACAAAAAAGCCAACGTTTGGCTTTTAGACGAAACGCTGCTTATAACCACATACCCAAAGCAAGCCAGCAAGCCATTGTGTGACTGTAGTTATTAGAGATGCAAAGACATTATTCAAGCTCATCAACTTTGTCAAAGCAATGCTAAGAGAAGAAAAATATGCTTTATTTGAATTTGTGAAAAATAGAATAAAAAATCAAATGAAAAGGAGAAATGAAGTAATTTTTTAAAATCTTTTTCTTTCTTTCCTTTTTGTTTTCCCTTTATAAATCCAAAACTCAAACGCAAGTTAGGCAAATTGTATTTATTATCCATTATTTTCTTATGTAAAGACGAAAAATAGAAAGTGTAAAGAAAATAATTATATCCTTTTTTTTTTGGGATATTTTTTGGATATCTTGTTTTCAAAATAAATTATTCACATTGAGCCTTATTAGCCAATGCAAAAATTATGTGTAAATTTTTATTTATACATCATCACTCAATCAGAAAAATCATAGCTGAAGAATTTTCCTGTTCATTTTCTGCTCATTTCCAGAAGTTCAAACACGTTATAAATTTGATCGAGGAATTACGTACCTTATTTCATCAGATTACTTGTAGTTGGGATATTGCTCAGATTCAATAATTGTTTACCATTTTCATATTCACTCTGTTTGATTTCAGTTTTCAGGATTCACTTTTCAAAAATTTTTATTTTTTCATTTTTCATATTTTTTTTTGTTTTCACTAATTTTTTAAAAAAATATTTTTAGCAATTTTTTTAATTTTTAGACATACATAACATAAATACACTTCAAAAGTATAATAATTGTGAAAAAAATCTTTACAAAAATCACTAAATACCAAAAATACAAAAAAAAAATACTAAATTTTATATTTTTTTTTGTATTTTTGTGTATTTATTAATTTTTTAAAATATTTTTTCACAAATATTTTACTATTTAGATACATCTAAGTAAGGTATATCTAAAAAAGTTAAAAAATTGCTAAAATTTTAAAAATATTCACAAAAAATAAAAAAACACAAAAAATAAAAATCTGAGTTTTCAAAAAATTAAATTTAGAAAATTGAAACCAAACTCACAATTGTTTTTTTGAAACAATAATACAAAAGCAGTAGATGTCAATATGTCAATTAATCACATTTAATTTAGAATGTATTATAATAAATTAAATTTTTTGAAATAAAAATTTAGGAACAAAATCATTTTTTTAGAGATGAACTATCTTAATTGTCAAAAGTGTCATTATTATATTTTTAGTAACGAAATTTGATATTTAGTAAAGAATTACTATCTTTTTTAGACTAAATTTTGTCTAAAAAGTCTTTTTTTTTTTTGCATGAAATTATTTTACTCCTAAAACTGTATATTTTTTTAAAAAAATTTTTTGTAAATTTTTTTGAATTGATATTATAGTGACACAATTTTTATTATACTTTTTGAATTGAAAAAAAAAAGGTTTTAGACTTTAAAAAAAAGTAAAACTTTTACAACTATCAAAGTTTAAAAAAAGTAAAACGGAAAAAGTGTAAAGTTTATACTACACTACATGACAAAAGCAGTAGATGTCAATATATCAATTAATCACATGACGCTTTTTAAAGTTTAAAAAAGTAAAACTTTTCGTAACAAAATTTTCACTTTTATATGTTATACTATATAACACTACATGACAAGGTAATTAGTATATTACAAGGGGGCTGAAAATGGAAATGAAACTTCTTTCTTCCTTTTTTCCTTTTTTTTTTTTTGGAAAATTATAGTTGTTATTTTTTTATAAAAATAGTTACAAAAATATTCTCATTTTAAAATTTATTTTTAAAAATTATAAAAACTTAAAACGAAAATAAGGCTGTGAATATTATTGATTTAATACTAATCATATTAGTATCAACAGCGCTTCCGACCCCCAGTGGGGGTCCGACCCCCAGTGAGCTGTCCAGCTCTCATTCGCTGAAAACATAAAAATAAAAATAAAAAAAAAATTTGTTTTTTTCGCACAATCACAGGGCGCCACCTCACTGGGGGTCGACCCCCAGTGGGTGTATGAGGCATTTCTGTATTAGTATTTATTTAAGTATTGTATTCAAAGCTACCATCTCTCATGTCCCTTCATGGATATGATGTGGACACACATAATTGTAAAAATAATACAAAGTTTGGATCTTAAGTAGAGAGTGTGTCGGTGATGCTCATTATTTTATTTTATTTTTTGGATAATTGGGTGTCCGGCTCAGTTTACGCGTATTTCGACTAATCACATGACCTATACAAAGCATCTCCTCCACATAAATCAAGTAAATCTCAGACAAAATTCTAAGAAGTTGATAGCATCTAATAAGAGTTGAATCTAAGACCTGGAGATAATATACTTCCATGTTCGTGCAGTATTGACACATAAAATAATAAATAATTGTGTTAAAAAAAAAAAAAGAGAGGAGGCATTCACATTATTAAATGTAAAATTAATCTTTAATTTTAAGTCTAAAAGGACTTGATGGCGTATTATTAAACAATGAGTATAGTTAATGAAATCTAAGTTTCATTTTCATTGTCAACTATAAATTGGATTTTGGTGAAGAAAATTTACTTGCCACTTGCTTATATAAAGTAGATTTTCAATTTTGTTTCGACTATTATTCAACAATAGGGTGCTTTGTGCTCCTTTTTATTTTATTTATTTTTATTTTTTTTCACAAGTTCATAACCCACATCAATATTGTATGTTTCACAAGAGATCTTACGTTGGTGTGATCAATGGCTATTGCAATTAAGGTCTCTTTTGGCAATAAGCTTATAAGTCAACTTATTAGTTTATTGGCTTATTTTGGTCACATCATCTCTCTATTTTTTTTTTTTTTTTTTGTAATAAGTTAAAAAATCAATTTATAAACCACTTTTCAAAACAAACCTAAGTATTTATTTTATCCTTTGTGTTGGATAGTTTTGCAATTTGGACCACTTGGGCTTTTGTTAGCCAAAATGAATCATTTTTTCTTTTCTTTTTTTGGTTTCTTTTTTAGGTACTGAGAGGGAGACTTGCGTCGGATAGGTACGGCCGAGCTACGGTAACGCGGGTCATAACAGACCTTGCGAGAGCCGGGCTACTTCCTCGGTCGGAGTGATTCCCCGGCCCATCATGCCCGACCGAGCTAGATTTGTCGACCGGAGCGTGGAATCAGGCGTGTGCCAGACCGAGCTGTGATTCGGCTAGGCATTCGGTTAGATCCGCGATGGTGCTTCTGAACCAAGCCAAGCACAACCCGGAACGAATTTAGGCCGGGGCGAAGGCCGGCACGCCTCACGGCCAGTCAGCCCGGAAGGACCGATTTCATACAGCTCGGCTGTGGTATCATTGCTGTGTTTCTTCCCAAAGGATAGGTCGGTCATGGTATCCCAGTTTGGCGTGCCACCTGGACCAATAGTGTGATGGAGGGAAAATCCACTCCTGGCACGTGTCAATACCGTTTGGCAGTTCCACGCATACTATTTGGGGGTTTCAGCCTTTACACGCGTAAGGTAGTGAGAGGAGAGCACTGCCACCTGTCCAGGGAAGGACAGCAGAGGTAGTGCACGCATAATCCCTGAGGCTGCATGGCCAGCCTAGAAAAAGGGAGAATGGGGGACGTTGGAGGTAAGCAATTTTGAACAACTCTCTCTCTCTAAAAAAAAAGCTTTTTTCTTCCTCTTCAAGTGATCTGACTTGATTGTCGAAGGGTCTATCCGGCAACATACCACTGGGCAGCTTACCGTTTCTCTGTTTCCAGGTCAGACATCGATACGTGAAGCTTGAGATCAAGGAGTACGGAAAGCAGAGGATATTTCACCCCCATACAATTGGCGCCGTCTGTGGGAAAAACTTTGATACTCAAACCTTGCTTTTCAAGCTTTTTCAACTATTTCCATAGCTAACAACGATGAAACTCCATTGTCCGTCGTCGATGGTGTCACACCAGAGTCCGTTCGACGGAGGGAAGGCCCCCATGCTATTTCAGCCATGGCGGGCCTGGATACTTCTTCGAGAAGTGCGCGAGACAAACGCGCAAGGAGTACTGATCGCTCCAAGAGTCCAGAGGGCCGTCGACGGCGAGGGGAGTCGCACGCACAGTGCCTGGAGCACAAACTCAAAGACCAGGACGCCCTCATTCGTAAGATGGTGGCTAAAATAAAGGTGCTAAAATGCCAGATTAAGGGGAAGGGTGTTGCTAGAGAGGGCAACCTCAGTGAGCGCACCCCGTCTCCTCACTCTGGCAGTCGCCGCCAAAAAAGGACGCACTCTCTCTCTATCACCAGGAGCTATGGGGTTGGGGACTTCGACCCACAAGTGGGCAAATCTCTCACTCACGACAGCACCTACCGTCCCTCACGCCCCATCGTCGACGTCGCGATACTCTTTTTTCGCCCGTTCCAAAGACCTGAGGGATGTGTTGGAGGAGAGGGCTCGCCATAGGGAGACTCAGAGATTGCCAGCGTTGCAGAAGCTAAGCTCCCAAATCCGTTGTAGTGAAGAAGTGGCAATGCCAGCGCCCAGAGTGGTGGCTCTAGTGCTTGTGGACAAAGAGCTGGCAAGACTTACAGCTACGCCACTGTCTCCAGAAATCGAGAGTACACCACTCCCTGCTGGATTCCACCAACCTAAGTTCACCCTGTACGACAGCAAGACGAATCCGTACATGCACGTGAGCCATTACCAGCAAGTAATGGCTGGACACCGGCGCAATAACGCCTTGATGTGCCTCATATTCCCAGCAAGATTGGGAAAACTGGGCCTGAAATGGTTCAAAAAGCTTCCAGAGGGGAGTATCGAGGGGTGGCAGCAATTAGCAGAGGCCTTCGTCACCAGATTCAAAACCAATACTCGAACACCAAAGGAGGTCGACCATCTCCTGGGCGTCAAGATAGAGTCTGGAGGTTCGTTGAAGGCATACAATGCGAAGTACTGGGAAACTTACAATGAGATCCTCGACTGCCCCACCAATCTGGCGATTACTCAGTACAAGCGAGGTCTCCCAGTCAGATATAGGCTGCGAGATTCGCTTACGATGCACCAGCCTGCAACCATGGAGTCCTTGATGCAACGGATCAATGAACACATCCGTGTGGAGGATGATGCCGCCTCCGCAATTGAGAAGACTAATCCGGTCGCGGCGGATAGAAGAATGGCGAGGAAGGTTCACTCGGTCGGGCAGGAGGACAACCACCCAAACGATCGGTCAAAAGATCAACGTCGTGGCTCAAACCGCGATGATAGAAACAAAGATCGCAGAAACGACCGAGCTAACGCTCCCCGTGATGAAAAGGAAGATGCCAAGAGAAAATTAAAGGCGCGAACAGGTATCACCACGGTCGTTAAAATCCCTATTTACCACATCCTGAGTGAAATTCGAGGTGAGCCTTTTGTCCGTTGGCCGGCCAAGTTGGGAAGTACACAGAGAGGCTTCAACTCAAGGTATCGTTGCACCTTCCATGAGGAACGGGGGCACCGAACGGAGGATTGCTTGCCGCTCAAACAACATTTGGAGGAGCTGGTAGCGGCGGGGCATTTGGACCAATACATAGATGGGGGGATGAAAGCCGCTCCACTGGGACAAACTGAGCCAAACGGCCTGGCCGCCCTGGACGCAGCGCCACAAGGCGTAATCAATGTCATCCATGGAATCATTGAACCGGCAAGGGTCTACAAGCTGAGGGGGATGATTAAGAAAGCCGAGCACATGAGGGTGGTGCTCTCCGTTCAGCCCGCTGTGAAGAAAGGGAAGACCGAAGAGAAGAATATCCTTACCTTTTCAAGTAAAGACTTGGAGAGAATTCAAATGCCCCACAACGACGCTTTAGTAGTGACTCTTCGCGTCAAAGACTTTGACATCAAGAGGATTCTGATTGACCAGTGGAGTTCGGTCGAAATCATGTATTATGACGCGTTCAAACAAATGAAGTTGGAGGACAGGGACCTAGCCCCTGCAACGTCTCCATTGGTTGGCTTTAACTCTCAACCAGAATGGCCGATTGGAAAGATCATACTGCCAGTCAGAGCGGGATCAGTCACGAAGCAAGTGGAATTTTGGGTACTTAAAGTCCCATCGACCTACAACTTAATTTTGGGCAGGGACTGGTTGCATGCCATGCAAGCAATAACGTCGACCTACCACCAGGTTCTGCATTTCTCGGCACCGACCAGGCAGGTAGAAGAAGTTTGGGGAGGCCAGGTAATGGCAAAACAGTGCTTCGTTGAGGTGAATGGAAGCCGAGCCGCCAAGGGCCTCGTTTAAATGATAGAGGGCCCGGAGGGAATGGAGGTCCTGGAAGACGTAGAAAGAAAGGCTGAGGAGAAATCAGTTGAAGATTTGGTGGAGGTGTGCGTAGACAAGAATGACCCAAACAAGTTCTTTCTTTTGGGCTCATCCCTGTCCAGCGCCGAGCGACTTGAGTACGTTGACTTTCTGATTTCCAATATGGAAGCCTTCGCATGGACGCCTTACGATATGCCTGGCGTCGACCCTAATTTCATCTGCCACCAGTTAAACGTCTTTCTGAATGCACGGCTGGTCATCCAAAGGGCACGCCGCTCGGCCTTGCACCATACCGAGGTAGTGGCGGAAGAAGTCAAAAACTTGTTGGAAGTAGGGGCAATAGAAGAAGTGCAATACCCTCGCTGGATATCCAACACGGTGGTAGTTCCAAAAAAGAACGACAAGTGGCGGGTGTGCGTTGATTATAAGATAGTCAACCGTACGTGCCCAAAGGATAGCTTCCCTCTCCCACGAATCGACCAGCTAGTGGACTTGACCGCTGGCCATCAAAGGTTTAGCTTCCTGGATGCATATCGCGGCTACCACCAGATAGCCATGTATGAACCAGACCAAGAGATCACTTCATTCACCACTCCAAGAGGCCTGTATTGTTACAAAGTCATGTTGTTCGGATTGAAAAAAACCGGGGCAACTTTTCAAAGAATGGTAACCAAGATGTTCGCTCCCCTCTTGGGCCACACCATGGAGGCCTACATCGACGATATGGTGGTAAAGAGCAGGGAAAAGTCTCAACACCTCGCTGACCTAGTAGAGATGCTCGCTACACTTAAACATCACAAACTTCGTTTAAATGCCTCCAAGTGCGCCTTCGGAGTCAGCACCGGAAAGTTTCTGGGTTTTTTGGTCACGAACCGAGGAATTGAGGCCGACCCTTCCCAAATCAAGGCAATACAAGAGCTGGAGCGCCCAAACTCCACGAAGGACGTGCAACATCTTGCTGGGATGGCAGCCGCGCTGAACAGATTTATATGCCGATCTTCAGATCGTTGCAGGCCCTTCTTCAAAACTTTGAAAACCAAGTTCTTCTGGGACGATGAATGTGACTGTGCGTTGGCAGACCTAAAAGTATACCTTTGCTCAGCCCCTATCCTAGTTACACCAAAGCCGGGCGAAGAACTGTATCTCTACTTAGCAGTCTCTCATCATGCGGTGAGCGCGGTTTTAGTCCGTGCTGAAGGTACTCGGCACCTTCCCATCTTCTACGTAAGCAAGACCTTGCTCCCAACTGAATCAAGATATCTGCAGCTAGAAAAATTAGCCCTGGCCCTGATGATGGCTTCTAGAAAACTGGCACACTACTTTCATACCCACACAATAGTTGTACTGACCAAGTTTCCACTAAAGGTGCTCTTTGAAAAGGCAGACTTTACATGGAGAATTTTGAAATGGGTCGTAGAATTGGGGCAATACAACATCAAGTTCCAATCGCGCACCACTATCAAGGCTCAAGCTCTTGCGGACTTTGTGGCGGAGTTTGCCCTCGGAATGTATCCGATTTGCCCGGTTGACTTGGCTAGTGCGGATTTGGCACAGCCCATGGTTCAGGCAATAGAGACAAGTGTTGGATCACAAATGGAAGCAGGGCAAATGGCAGCCGAACTGGAGGAGCCGGGTAATTCATCGAAAGACAAGACTAACCAAGACATGAAAAGAGACCAGAATGAACTGACCGGAACCTTGGAGTCGAGAAGCTCTCAAAACCCATCAGATTGCTGGAAATTGTTCATTGGCGAGATGTGGAAACTTTTCGTCGATGGGGCCTCCAACAGACACGGCGCCGGGCTGTGTATCGTGCCGACTTCCCCGGACAGGCTGGTTATCGAGCAGGCAATTACGCTCGGCTTCCCGGCGTCCAACAATGAGGCGGAAGATGAGGCCCTCCTTGCCAGATTGAGAAGTGCATTGAGAATGAAAGTGTCGGCCCTTATGGTATTCAATGACTCCAAGCTGGTGGTCAACAAGGTCTTTGGGGAGTATGAAGCCAGGGATGAAAGAATGGCCAAATATCAAGCGCTGGTGCGCGCAGAAATCAAAAAGTTCGCCGCAATAAGAGTGGAACAAATCAACCGTGAAGAAAACAACACGGCCGACGAACTGGCCGGCCTTGCATCCACGCAAACAACTTTCCCAAATCCTTTAATGATAGAATTCCTACCTCGGCCAAGCATTGAGGAACCAGAAGTGTCCGAAGTATTTTGCGCTGACTTGGGACCATCCTGGATGGACCCCATCATCGCCTTCCTAAAAAATAGAATTCTGCCAGAAGAAAAGAAGACGGCCAACAAAATCCGGACTAAGTCAGAACGGTTTTGGCTCTCTCCATCTGGAGCCCTATACAAGAAGTCTTTTACTGGGTCGTACCTGAAGTGCGTCCACCCTGACAAGGTGGAAGCTATAGACGTCCCCGAACGTCCCGAGAGGGAAATCCCGTTTTGTTCATTTGGGCTCACTACAGTTCAGGACTCAATGTCACGGTCCTATATCTAATCTCGCAGAGTGCAATGCAAGACCGATGAATCATCAAAGAGTCCAAATTCAGCAAATCATTTTTGAAAACAGATTTTTTTGAAAGAAGTGCCAAACATGGACTGCTTTGCCAGATACAGAGTCGCCACCTAAATATTTTATTTTGGAAGAATTTAGGAAACCCTGACTCGTTGCCTAAGGCCACGTGTCTGTCATCACCAAAGTTGCCTCAGCTCGGGAACTTGGGTACGATTGGGGAAGGTCACTTCGTGAGCACCCCCGCTCGCCTGATCAAAGATCGGCCTCTACTAACCATGATATCGAGTTTTGAAAACAATATGAGCTCTTATTCCGGTTATTAGCCTAGAATTACTATGTGATGCGCACAACATACAAGTATAGACCAGGTCGCCTGAATTGGAACAAAACATTTCATGTTTGTTTTTGTTTGCTACTCGCAAGTAGGCTTAAAATGCAGATTTTGCCACCCTCGGGTGGGCTTAGAAAAGATGGTTTTGCCACTATCTAGTGGGCTTAAAACTCACGGTCGATGCATTGTTCCAATCCAAATAACCCAACCTTCACCCACAGGCATTCAGGCAGTTATATCACATAAGCATATAGCCTCATGGTAAGCATGCTATCATGGCAGTCACTCACACACATGTAAGGATGCTAAAGCGTAAAACTTACCGAGTACTCCAAGCCAAAACAAAAGCTATGTTAGAAATTCATGCATGATCCTAACTATACAGAGATGCCTAATGCAACACATGCAAAAATGCAACTATAGCAGGCTCGGCTATTCTAAAGATGGCATGTGAAATGCTACAACTAACAAGTATCCAACTCGGAATTGAAATACAATGCAGTTAGTATGATGTGCCGAGCCCGGTGCATGCAAAACAGATGAATGAATGCAAACATGCTATCATACTGTATGCTAATTGAAACATGCCCTAATCTAACCATCATAAGCTGGTAAATAAAAGGGAGAAAGACGTAGGGTTGGAAGACATACATCACACACACGCACACTTATTACAGTTGTGCCCTCGCTCGGAGGGTCCGAATAAATAATACAGTCCCGAATAAATAATACAGTCCAAATAAGTACAAAACCCTAATTAATTAACAAATTTAACTAGGAAAGCAGTAAACTAGCACACAAATCTATGGACCGCCTCAGCTCTGTTCCAAATGATGAATGATGCATGCTTGAGTTGCCTTGCGCGGAAATCCATTGCGATGCCCCAGTTAGCCTCTATTTACAATTAAGCCCAGAATATTGCTCGAAGCTTCAAAAGACTGCCGGTTTTTGATTTGCTGTAACAGAGAGCAAGAAAGGGGCATGGCAAAGTATTTTCACATATGTGTGCATACCTCGATCCTCGTGCCACCAATCACGCATCTCGATGCATGATGGCCGAGGAGTCGAATTGCACGACTCAATGTGAAATGAACGCACATATAAACACAACAAGACCGAGACTCCATCATGGTTAATCCGGAGTGTCGGCGACCGGGAATTGAGACACGTTCCGTCACTCAGAGTACGAAACGTCCCTCGTTTCCCGTGTTTGGGCTAACTCCTATCCCAAACACAATGCAATATGCATGGCATGCGTGAATGCAATTCTAACATGCAACCTAACATACACAACGCTATGGATTGAGATGGCATACGCAATGCACTAACATACAACCTAGCATACGCAATGCAAAGGACTAAGATGGCATACACAATGCATAATGGACTTACACCAACATGAGTGGACCTCAGCCACACCCACATCAGTAGCCATAAGATGAAAATGAGGTAACCGAAATGCGTGCACACATGCACGTAAACCGAGGACCAATCCTAAAACACAACATGCAACTCTAACAAGGCATGGCAAAGGATGAGAGATGGCATATGAACATGTAAATTTCAGCACTAAAATATGATGCTAAAAGGTCCCGAAACATGGAAACATGGCACCCGATGCATGAGATGAGCCCCGAAACTCAAAACTAGGCACATGTATTGACTTATAGCTATACAAAGCATGCATTATTTGACTATGAAGCACAAAGACAGAGCCAAGGCAGTCCAAAAACATGAACATTTCTAGTTCAAAGTATGACAAAAAGATGCTAGCATGATGGACTAAAATAGCATGCAACTTTGACTAGCAAACATGGTTTACATGGCATGTATATGAAGCGCATGAGAACTTATCAAACCAGCAAAAATCAATGAATAAAACATGTCAAAATATGCCCAAATAACCTCTGAAATGCAGCCAACATATGCACAAATTATGGGTTCCTTTAGAGGGCTATACAAGGGGTTATTAAGCACATACAAGATAGACACTTGGCAAGACCAAACCAACTCTGGAAATGGGTTATGACAGTTTTAAAACCCACCAAATAGGCCCTGGAATCAGTCTCGGAAACATGCAAAGAAAGACCTCTTTGAAAGGCCTTGGATGGGATTGCTCTACACATGCATTGTAGACATAAAATATGACCAAAAGGGCCTTGGACAGAGCCAAGGCAGACCCAAAAACTCACAGAATGAGGCCTGAAACATGACTTCGACGCATGCAAAAAAGGGTCCCTTTGGAAGGCCCAAAAGACCACCAAACAAGACAAGGAGAGAGGGGGTCACCCCCCTCTGATTTTGTCCTTCAAGAACACACCTAAGCCACTGTCCACTGGATTTCAATGGCTAAGAGGCCAAGCCATGGCCAATGCGAGAGCTCTAATGCATAGCCCTAATCATGAAGAGATGAAGCATGCATAGGGGGAAGATGACCCCAAACAGATATGGGACCTTAACCAAACTTGAAGAGGATGTCAAAACAAGACTTTTTTCAGTTTAGGTTGAGGTCCAAAAATGTTCACAAATAAGGCTAATATATCATGCAAAAATAGCCCTAAAAGAGAGATAAAGGACAAGGGGCAGCAGATGGTCTCAAACAGCAAAGATCCCTTCAACAAAGTTGAAGAGGGACTCAAAATAAGATACTTTACAGTTTAGGTCAAAGCCCAGAAATGTAAGAATAAGGGGCTAAGAGATGAAGCAAAATAAGGCTAGAAAAGGGAAAAAGAGGACTCACCCTTGTAGCACAGCAATGCAGCAGCTTTTGGTCCAAGAAAATGAGCTCCTAACCTTTGAAAATCAGTCTCAAGGTGTTGGAATGGAGGATGGAGGTGGTAGGCTATGAGTTGGTGTATAAATGGTGCAAGGATTTTAGGGTTTGGAGGGTTGAAGTATAGATATAGGGGGAGTTGTATGCAAATGCTCCAGCTGGTTTTCTAACCCTTGCAAATGGAGCTCAAGGGTTGGTTTTATAGAGGGAGAAGGGTAAGGCTTCTTAGAGAAGCTAAAGAGGGGGGTTCAAGGCTTCTAAAGGAAGCTTGACCAAAGGGGTCAAGCTTCTTGAAGAAGCTAACCCAAAAGGGTCAAGCTTCCTCAAGAAGCTTGACCAAAGGGGCCAAACTCTCTTGAAGCCAAGTAAAAGGGGCAAAAACCACCTTTAAAGGGGCCAAAACCAGGACAAACCCTCGGGGAGTGGAACTGGTGCAAAACAGCTGGCACAGCTGGAATGCACCTGAAGAAACAAACCTGGCCGACCAGGTTCAAAAGGCCAAGGTGGCCGGCCGGCCATCTCCCCTGGTCGGCCGACCAGGGGTCAAAAGGGTCAACAACAATTGCTGGTCGGCCTACCCAGAAAGGTGGCCTCCCAGGTGAGTAGATTACAGCCCTGTGGTCAAAAACTAGAAAATGTAACCCAGGAGAGAGAAAAACCAGCTTTTTAGAGGGGTTCAAAAGGGTCAGGGACAATTACTGGTCGGCCTACCAAGATTGGTGGCCTCCCAGATGAGTAGATCACAATGGTGGTATAAAAAGCCAGAAATTGTGGCTCAAAAGTGAGAAAAATCGGCTTTTGGAGAGAGAAAATGAGAAAACTGGTTTTTCAAAAAAAATGCTGGTCTCCCACCCTCCTACAACCTTCCTAATAATGAAAATAAGGTCCCCACCAAAAATGAACCCTAACCGATGCAAAACGAGGGTTCGGGGGCCAAAACGCGCAGTCTGGGGCCCTGAAAACTGACTATTAAGCACCAGAGGTGGCGTTTGACCACGAAGTTGGTCTTTCGGGCCACAGTGTCCCTCTAAAGGGAGGAAATAAGGTGTGTGCCAAAAACCGGAGCAATCAGAGGTAGTTAGGCGGTCCCGAACAGAGGCGCACGACCGACGGCTCCGAAAATCGAAAACTGGCCTCCAAACGGGAAAAATGGCCTACTACCACGTAACGTAGCCTACGGCCACTGAGAGATAGTCTACGAGACCTCTCCCTCCCTTCGGGAAGAGAAAACAGAGAAAATGGGACCCGGTTCGCAAACCGAGGCAAAGCACAAAAGAGTCCGGAAGTCCGAAGGCAAGGCTCGCAGTCGAGACTCTAAAACCTCAGAACGAGCACAATATGCAACCACCGAGCGCTCAGTTGGTGACGTCTGAGTCTTAAGGTCGGTCAC
>JAPPVO010005448.1:0-52738 GCA_030407325.1 Camellia japonica | reverse complement strand
ATGAAATGAGACGTCTCGGAATGCGTGCCAGACGGGCACGCATACTGAGGCGATGATTCTAAGGCATGAAAATGGAATGCGAAATGACTTATAACCAACATGAGAGGACCTCAGCCACATCAATAAGAGGCCGATGGATGAAATGAAGGCCTCGAAATGCGTGCCCACGGGCGCACAAACCGAGGCGATGCATACGGAATGCAAAATGACATGGAATGATATGTAATGAGACTGAAATTAGATATCTCGAAAGTGCGTACCCGCGGGCACGCAAACCGAGAGAATGCATACGGAATGCAATGATGCGAAAATGGCATACAGATGCAAAATGGACTTATACCAACATGAGAGGGCTCAGCCACTCTCACACGGGAAGGCCGTCGGATAAAATGAGTGCCTCGAAATGCGTGCCCGCGGGCGCGCAAACCGAGGCGATGCATACGCAATGAAATGACATAAAAATGCAAATTGGGCTTACGCTAACATGAGAGGGCCTCGCCGCACTCATATAAGCTGCCGTGAGACAAAAACGAGTGCCTCGAAATGTGTACCCATGGGCGCGCAAAACCGAGGCGGTGTATTAAAGCATGAAAAGACATACACAATGCAAATTGGCTTATACCAACATGAGAGAGCCTCAGCCACACTCACACGGGATGCCGTCGGATAAAACGAAGTGCCTCGAAATGCGTGCCCACACGGGCGTGCAAACGAGGCGTGTCTAAAGGATGAAAATGCAAATTGGGCTTACACTAACATGAGAGGGCCTCAGTCACACCCACATTAGATGCCGTGAGACAAAAATGAAGTTGCCTTGAAATGCGTGCACACGGGCACGCAAACCGAGGCATGGCCCTAAGGCACAGAAATGACATGCGAATGAGATGTGACATATGGCATATGGAAAATGCAAATTTCAGTAGCTAAAATGACGCACAAATAGCCCCCAAATTATGACAAAATTACACCCGATGCCCGAAATCAAGTTATGCACCCGAAACGGCCTACAGCCCTACTAAACATGCACAGTATGGACATAACATGTAAAACAGTAGCAAGGCAGCCCCTAATCTAGCATTTTTTCAGTACAAAGTATGGCCAAACAATGATCACAAGTATGGCAAAAATAGCATGCAAAAATGGGGGAAAAGAGGGGAATAATGAAGCAAGTGGTATATACAATGCTCAAACTGAAAAAAACAGTTCTACAACATTAAAGAGGGACCAAAAATATGCACATTTTCAGTAGATGACATCCCTCAATTCAGTATGTAGATATGCTAAACATAGCATGCAAAATAATGAACCAACAAAGGCTAAACATGAGGTACCAGAAGCATGCCACCAAAACAACCTTGGACCCTTAACAAAACATGAAGAATGGGTCATTATAAGACTCTTTACTAGCCTGATGAAGGCTCAAAACAGAAGCTAAGCAAGCCCAACAAAGCATGCAATTTTACGGAATTAAAGACGGTATTACATGAAGTACCAAAAGAATGCATCAAATGGCCTAAGACCTTAACAAAACATGATGAGAAGGCCAAAACAAGGCTCTTTTCAGGCCTGATGGAGACTCAAATCAGAAGCAAATAAGCCACAAAGCATGCAAACATGGCCAAAGAGAGGTACAAAGAGAGGCCATTCATGGAGCACCAAACAAGATTGACCTTCTACAATTTGTAGAGGGACACAAAATAAGCTCAATCTCAGTTTATAGCATGCTCCAAAAATAAATTCATATAAGCTAAAAATAGCATGCAAGTTACGGTAAATTGAAGGATTTGTGAAGCAAGTGCATGTAGAAAGCACCAAACATGGTTGAGCCCTTCTTCAATGTTGAAGAGGGGCTCAAAATAGGCCCACTCACAATTTATTCCTGCTCGAAAATGGATCACTCATAATCCAAACAAAGCATGCAAAATATTGGCATAAAGAGTGATAATGAAGGAAGAGCAAGATAGAGGACTCAAACAGGGTTGAGCCCTTAAACAACATCAAGAATAGCTCAAAAGAGGACCACTTTCAGTAGTGGTCAGAGCTCAAAACAGTGAGCAAATAGGGTAGAAAATTGAAGCAAAAATAAGCTAGAAAAAGGGAATTTGAGACTTACCCTTGAAGACTATGCTTTTGCTACCTCTTGCCTTGATGAAAGTTGCTTCTTAGCCTCTGAGGAACCCTCCTTGCTGCTGGAAATGGAATGGTGATGGTGAGGCTTAGGGTTGATGAAGAAATGGGCTAGGGACTTGAATGTTTTTAGGGTTTTGGAGATGGAGATGAAAGATATGGGAGATGAAGCCTTGAGAAGAATTGTTTAACCCTAAAAAAGAAGCTGACCAGCCCCTTTAATAGGCAAAAAAAAGGTGTAAAAGGGGAGGGAAATGCATCCAAGCTTTCCCTCCCAAAATATCCCCCGGATGGGGGAGATATTTCAAAAAGCAGCTGGACAGCTGTAAAGAGATGAAAAGCAGAAAGCTGGCCGGCCAGGTGAATTTTTGTAAGGTGGCCGGCCGGCCACCCCCAACTGGTCGGCCCCAAAAATGAAGTCCAAATTTTGGCCGACCACCACCTTGGTTCCTCCCAAGTGTGAGAACAAGGCCAAGGTTGGAATCTGGCAACACTGAACAAGAGTCAACATAGAACTTGAAGGAGAGGCTCAAAATGAAATTAACAATTACTGGCCGACCACCACTTTTGGTGTCCTCCCATGTGTGTAGAACAAGGTTCCAAGGTCGGAATTGGCAACACTGAAGCAGGAGTCACAACATTGCACTTGAAGGAGAGGCTCAAAAATGAAACTCTGAATTGCTGGCCGACCATCACTTTTAGGGTCCTCCCATGTGCCCTCATCACAGATATGTAGCTTTGGTTGGAAGAAAATACCCCAGGGTTCAACATTAGCCCGGAAGTGAGCAAAACGGGCGCCGGAGGAGCGAAACTGGTTATCTGGGATAATTGCTGGCCTCCCACCCCCCAGTGATCTTCCTGGTGCTAAAACAGAGGTACCTGCCAAAATTGAACAAAAATAATGGAAATGAACGCTCGGGGCCCAAACCGGCAATTCGGGGTCCCAAAAATGGGCTGCAGGCACCGGAAGTGGTGTTCAGCAGCGAAGTGGGTATCAGAGCCCCAGTGTTCCTCGGAATGAAAAACAGAGGTACCTGCCAAAAATCGGAGAAAACCGATGAAAAAAGAATGCTCGGGGCCAAACCGCGAGGTTCGGGGCCCAAACTAAAACCGCTGCAGGTACCGGAAAGTGGTGTACGGCCACGAAGTGGGCATCAGGGGCCCCAGTGTTCTTCAGAATGATAAAACGAGGTGAACTGCCAAAAATCAGAGAAAACCGATGAAAAAAGAATGCTCGGGGGCCAAACCGTGAGGTTCGGGGCCCGAAAACCGGCTGCAGGTACCGGAAAGTGGTGACGGCACGAAGTGGGCATCAGGGGACCAGTGTTCTTCATAATGATAAAACAGAGGCACTTGCCAAAAACCGGAGAAATCGGAGATGGTTGGGCGGTCCCGAACCGAGGCAACGGCCTGACGGCTCCGAAAACCGGAAACCGGGCTCCGAAATGGGCAAAATGGCCTACGGCCACGAAAAGTAGCGCACGGCCACCGAGAGATAGTTTACAGGACTACCCTTCCCTCAGGAAAGAAAACAGAGGAAAACCGAGTCTGGTTCGCAAACCGAGACAAGGCACAGAAGAGGATTCGGAAGTCCGGAGGCAGGGCGCACGGCCGCGACTCTGAGACTTCTGAACAAGCACAGTATGCAACATCACCGAGCGCTCAATCGGTGAGGTCTGAGTCTTAAGGTCGGTCAAAAATGGGGTGTCTACAGTTGCCCCTCTTTGACAGAACTCGGAAGTCAAGAAGTGACGAGAGTGAATGTCAAAGCCCAGAGACGACCCATTTTTGACAAGGACGAAGACTTAGACAATCATGCAAGATGAACAGAGATATGTGTGCCCGCAGGCGTGCCCGCAGGCAAAGGGGCGAAATGCAAAGTGACAGGCGCGGAGCCGGGTGATCATGCAAGTGCAGCAAGCTGTAATGAAGCAGGTATTAACAAATAGATGCAACAGTTTTAAGCAAGAATGCAAAGCAATAACTACATTTCATGCAGTCAGGAATGCGGAGAATCATTCAATTCCCGTCGCGTCTCACACGGAGAAGATACGATACCTGCGCGATTCGTCTGGTCGCACCAGCCTCAAATGAACCGTACATACAATATCGTGCCTGCAAAAAAGAGAAATTCAACAAGAACAATATGCCAACAACATATATTCAATGTGATTCCTATGATTCTGAAAGTTTGACACACACAGTGCCGGCGGGTGAACACATCGCAATGCGAGAAAAGCTAATGCGTGACAACGCATGCTCAAGCATAGAAGTATTGTACACCAAGAAATCATGCATGACAATGCAAATCATTCATGAGAATGCAAATTATGAGCCAAATAATGCAAAACGAGCACAAATCAGGATGCCCGTTTGTTGCGCAACAAACGAGCTGGGAAACGCGCATTTTGGCGAAGGCAACTCAATCACGGCCTCGGTTTCACCTCTCGGAGAGGTTAGGTTACAACATGTTCAAAAAGGATACACCTTGATTTTGATGAATAATGATGAGACACATATCAGAAATTGCAGCTAAAGTTCCAACGGAGCAATTTCGCGCCAGAAAGTGCACTTTTCTCGAACTTTTTCAGGTTCCGGGAACTCCGATTTTCCTCAAAATTTGCAGAGAGGTAGGGGAGGGGGTGGGGACCATGGTCGGCCAGGCCATTGCCCTAGGAGAGGCCATCGGCCAGGGGGGAAAAGCAAATGGCCGGCCAGCCAGGAAAGGTGGCCGGCCGGCCACCTGCCAAAAGCAGGGGCATTTTGGTCATTTCGGCAATTTCTATATATATGCTTGCCCATTGCCTCCGAAATCACACCCCCAAGTGTGAAATTCTCTCCTCTTGCTTCCCAAGCCATTCTTTCTTTCAGATCTGCATTTTATACGCGCCCCTCGGCCTTCCACGCAAGTTGTTTTCGCGAAATCCTTCAGATTTAAGCACTTTGAGCCGACTAAAATTTGATTTCGGAGCTTCTCTTCTCATTTTCACACCTGAGGTAAGTTTGTCTCAATATTTGGAATATTTTCTCGGAGTTGACTTTTGTTGACTTTTTATTTCCCGGGAGTTGACTTTTGTTGACTTTTTCCAATTTTGGCTCATTTTTGCTCCTTTTTGCAGATTTTGACATGGCGGGCAATTTCCCTTACGGCGGAGGTCCTCCGGTGCCGGAGATGATTTGACATTATGGCATTGCCCCCGAGGGTCCGGCCTTTCATTCCCGATCGATACGCCCCAGCGGTACATAGGCTTCCGCGAGCCGTTTTCGTCATTTCACCGATTTCACGATCGGGTACCAGGGGATCTTCTTCTGCGAGAGCCGGAGCATCACCTCCCACGATGCAGAGGTATTTTACTTTATTTCCTGTATCTTTCATGCATTTTGTACCTTTGCCATGCTTAGACACACAGTTTAGCTTATGACACAGTACTTTTTGCATCCCGAGCATGTGACTTAGCCACTTGAATTTCACGAACGCACAATTCATCGTCTGATTGTGAACGTATAGTACGCATTAGTTAGAAATTGAACACACGACTCAAACATTGATTCACCGAACACACAGCCCGAAGTTGAAAATGAGCAGAAATGAGCACAAGCACATACTGACTAAGAGTAGAACACACACAGTCCCAAACTCAGATTTTCTGAACACACAGCCCAGATTGAAGTGAACACACAGCCCACTAATTAAGAGTAGAACACACAGCCCTAAACTCTGATTTACTGAACACACAGCCCAGATTGAAGTGAAACACAGCCCACTGATTAAGAGTAGAACACACAGCCCTAAACTCTGATTTACTGAACACACAGCCCAGATTTGAAGTGAACACACAACCCACTGATTAAGAGTAGAACACACAGCCCTAAACTCTGATTACTGAACACACAGCCCAGATTTGAAGTGAACACACAGCCCACTGATTAAGAGTAGAACACACAGCCCTAAACTCTGATTTACTGAACACACAGCCCAGATTTGAAGTGAACACACAGCCTACTGATTAAGAGTAGAACACACAGCCCTAAACTCTGATTTACTGAACACGCAGCCCAGATTTGAAGTGAACACACAGCCCTAAACTCTGATTTACTGAACACACAGCCCAGATTTGAAGTGAACACACAGCCCACTGATTAAGAGTAGAACACACAGCCCTAAACTCTGATTTACTGAACACACAGCCCAGTGATTTCATTTGCACACAACTTATTCACTTCATTTGCACACAGCTTATTCACTTCATTTGCACACAGCTCATTCACTTCATTTGCACACGGCTCATTTTCTTCATTTGCACACGGCTCATTTTCTTCATTTGCACACGGCTCATTTTCACTCTAAATGCAGGCTGGCGCTCGCACAGTACGAGGTTATGGCTCCACTGCCGCGAGGGAGTGGTATGCTGAGCTTCCGGAAGCTGTCCGGGACTTGGTTGACTTTGCAGGATTCGGACCATTCTGCAGGGGGTTATCTCACTGTCTTATCAGTAGGACTTTGTTTGCCGCTCTGGCGGAGAGATGGTGGGACACCACCAATTCTTTCCATTTCTCTGCCACCGGGGATATGACCATGACCCCACTGGACTTCGCTGTACTCACCGGCCTAGACGTAGGCGGTGGACCCATTCCCTACGATGAGGATATGGGTCAGTGGGAGGCTGCTTGGATGTATCTATTGGGGGGCCCGCCCGCCTGTAGACAGAGGTACCGGGAGGGTTCGGTATACTTGGTTCTCTTCCCATTTCCGGCGGCACAGATGGAGCCTGAGTCTCCCGAGGAGGTCGAGCAGTATACCCGTGGTTTCCTCATGTTCCTCTTTGGCACCACTCTGTTTGCCGATAGAGGGAACATGGTCGGGTTGTATCTACTGAGCGCTCTGGTAGACCTATCACAGGTCGGTCAGTATGATTGGGGCGGCGCTGCCCTGGCTACCCTTTATTGTTATATGAGTGCAGTCTCTCGTGGGCGGGGGGACTTACTCGGCGGCTACTGGAGAGCTTGGGAGGTACATTCTGTCCTCTTGATTTACATTTCTGCTCCTCATTACTTGTTCATTGCACACACGGCGCACTTTGCATTCTGTATTCTGCCTTTAGCACTTTGTATTCACATTCTGCACTGCTTTTCTCAGCTATGGGTATATGCATATTTCCCCACATTAGCCCCGGAGATGGAGGTGGCAGGACCTCCTATGACTCCGTTTTCATTGATGTTTGAGGGCGAGCACCTATCGAGGCCTCGAGAGACTCTCTTCTCTCTGCGACAGTACTTCGACACCGTGCGCGCGACAGAGGTATTTCAGAACTCTCAGTTCCTTTCATTTTCATCTTTGATCTGCTTTGTACTTCTTGATTTCTGATTGATTTGTACACTGGTTATCCGCAGATCACCTGGCAGCCCTGGGCAGTCTTTGGCGACGATCTCGAGAATCAGTACCCCGGAGGGTCGACTAGTTCCCAGTATAGGTTCCTGCTCGAGGGACCAATCGGTAGGGCTTGGTTTCTGGGGGAACGCTTTCAGCGTCAGGTGTGGGGGTATGAGTCTCAAGATCCTCCTGCTGTGCCTCCACCCACTATGCGGACTGCCGACAGGCTATCTACTGAGGAGGTCACTAGGGACATGCAGGGCACCGATGCTTTATTGTATCTCATTGAGGGAACTACGCCACCTATCGCCGCATATATCTGATGTCCCCCTTGACGGGAGTGCGGGCTCCACCACTGAGGCCCACTGGCGCACCATCTTCGAGTCGTGCCCGTGCTGCAGACATCCCCTCTTCTAGCAGGGCTGGTGCATCTAGAGGTAGAGGCAGTTCGATTCCTCCGATCCCTCCGACTCTCGATCATCCTGGATGGCCAGATATGCCGACTGAGTTGACGAGTTGGCAGTATGGGACTACTTCTCCGATTCCGATCCCCATGGAGCCTCCGATGCCCGGTCACAGATATGTCAGTGATCCTGACTCACCACCGGTATGTTCCACCATTTTTCATTTATCACCCAGATATTTTGGCAGTTGCTTATTTATTGATGAGTTGAGCTTGTGTCTGCAGCCACTCGGGAGTACATAGACCAGATGCTCGGGGGGTGGGGCCTCACTTGAGGGGATGGTCCTGCGCGTAGAGAGGCACAGATGTCCATCATGGGCTTCCAGGTACCCTTCATCTCTTGTATTCATCATATTTCTGTTAACATGCTGGTTTTGAGCATTCTGCTGCACTGATAGGCTGTGTAGAACACATCTAGCACACCCCACTCACATACTGTACTTGCACCTGCTTTTATGTTTGAACTGATGTATTGCACTTTTCATTTTCAGATGCCTCCCGTATATGCTCGGACACGAGGCGGGCCACCCGGGCCTTCTCAGAGGGGTCGAGGTGGTAGACCTACTCGAGGTACTGGGCCACGAGGAGCTGGGCCATCCAGGCCTTACCGAGGAGCTCGAGGAGCAGGGTCGTCACGCAGACGCAGGGCACCCATTGTCGAGGATGAGGAGGAGGAGGAGGTCGCAGACCGTGTGTCAGAGACATCTCCTGGGGAGGGAGGCTCCGGTCTTGGTTCCGGGAGCGGAGGTGAGGCCGAGGGGGATCCGGAGGATGACAGCTCTGATCCGGATGGTGATGATGGTGCAGAGAGATTATCCCACAGAAGAGGATGAGAGGGCCTCCTCCTTCCCGTTCCCGAGGATACTGATGTTATTTCCTGCTTTATTTTACTTTTTAGCTAGTAGTTTGTAGCACTTTGCACATTGTTAGGCAGTTTTCTTTTCTGTAAAACTTGTACCTTTATTTGTTCTAAAACATGATGGAATGAAACAGCTTTTGAAAAGATGTTTGTATTTGAAATTATTAGCATCGCATCGCATCATTTTGCACACAAAAATGGAATTGAATGGAAATGTGCTATGTATATTTACCAGGTCAGGTAATGAACCGACGCAACAAATCAAACAACTCGACTCACTAAGAAATAACAGAATCTTAGCAAGTTTACAACTCGATAAGCAAAGTACAACAATGTTAACGACTCAATAGACAAGACTTAACAAAATTGTGTAAACAAAAGGTAGCAATTCAAAACACAAAAAGCGACAGCTCGACAAAACTTACAACTCGATAAACAAAGCAACAACTCGATAAGCAAAAGTACAACAAAGCGTACTCCGGACGGACGATCTGGATGATGGAACGTACCCGAAACTGAGAGAAATGGAGGCCTTCGACATCCCCGATGCATAAAAATGCCTCAAACTTCCTTCCGGAGGGCAAAACAGGACCGATGCAGGGCCGAACACATTTTACATTTGGAGACTAGGGGGTGGCCGGCCGGCCATGTTTTGAATCAAAGGTGGCCGGCCTACTAGAATAGGTGGCCGGCCGGCCACCTTCCCCACAACCTCCAGAATTTTGACAAGTGTCCCTTGAATAGTGTTTCACCCTCCTATAAAAGCCCCATCCTTGGAACTTATTCATTTCATCATCGTCTCTCACAAAAATGGAGGCATTCCTTGTAGAAAATCTCACGTCTTGGATTTCCTCTTTAAATGGCTCGGAGAAGTTGAATTTCCGGGGTTTCGGCTTGAATGCACTATTCACGTTGCGCCGGACTCCGCTACATCTTCCTTTCCTCCATGCCGCGGCGGGTTTTGGAACCCGGTGACGCATGTTCTTCAGCTTCGGAGGGCAAGAGGTATGTCCTACTTTTGAAGATTTTCAAGCCTTGATGGAATCCGAGCGAGGCGAGGAAATCTTGCCCCAGCTCAATTTTGGCTATGCCCAGGCCTTAGGACGGATGTGCGGACTCAGCGCGCATGATGCTCGATCCTTGATTGGTAACGGAATGTTGGATATCGCAAGCTTGGTTTACCGATTCTCCGATGCTGGTGACCGCGGCGACCATCATTGGCAAGGCTTCCGGCAGCACGCCCTCTGCTTGTGCCTACTATCTCACTTTCTGTTTGTCTCGGGCTCCGGAGGATCCAGCATCCGTTTGATCGAAGTCGCCCAAGGCTTGAAAGAGGGAAAGAGTTGCATTGCCATGACTCTGGCCGAGACATTGATGGGTCTGGATGCCTTCTACTGCCGGGAGACAACCAGATTTGCAGGGAGTCCACTACTGCTACAGGTAATGTTTCCCACCCAAGCTCACATGTATATTCACTCACATCACTCGGCCCTCGGGCTCGATTTTTCTCACAAAACCCTTATCTTACTTTTCTCTCATCGCACATCTCTCTATTCTTTATTCTCTCATTTTTCATCCCTCCCCAGATATGGTTGATGGATAAATTACAAGTTGTGGACTCTTGCCCTGCATACTCAGCTCGCGGCTACTTCTTTCGGCAACGCCTAGTGAATGCCCCTGATGAGAGCTGGTGGTTTGAATGGATGTGCAATTTGTCAGCCGATCGCATTGCTTGGCGCTGCCCTTGGCTCAATCTCCCGGCGATGAGCTACAGCATGTCTCGACAGGTGGGAATTCGATTGATTGGCTTGACTCACTGCGTATTCTATTTCCCATTTCGTATTCTGCGCCAGTTTGGCCGTGATCAGACTTGCCCACCAGAGGGGATAGAATATCCGGCTACATTTCCAGTTCGAGGCGCACAGTTGGCTCGGCAGGCCACAGCGTGGAGAGTTAGAGAACTGCTGGCCCCTGCTCCCACTTTCAGTTGCACTTTGTCTGATGAGTGCTGGGATTGGCTCAACGAAGAAGCTCAGGTTGGGCCTAGGTTGGCATCAGAGGCTTCAACTAGCTCTGGCAGTGGGCGCAGGGACACTTGACTTGACTATGCCCCGGATTTATTGCTTTACTAGTACTTTCAAGTTTTCTTCCTGAGTGTAATAAAAAGCAACTTCGATTGTATGCAAGAGCAAGAGAACTCTGTTTTGAAATCAATGAAATTGAAGGTTGTGGTACTGAAAATTCTCCGTTTTGGTCCAAAAATGGTCTTAGTTGTAAAAAAGATTAATTTGAACAAAGTCAACTTTTATTAAAACTTTTCAAAACTATTTTCGATATGGATCAGAACTGGACACGCCTGAGATCTGTCACTGAGATGCACAACCCCGGATCCTAGCAACTGGAAAGTTGCCCCTAGTTTGAAAGGTACCGCAGCACTTCGTCGCAACGGAAAGTTGCCCCTAGTCTGAATAGCACTGTACTGGAGATCACGATAAATGCTGACAAATAGAGATGACTGAGATGATCAAATGGACAAAGTTGATCGGGGAAAAGTTTATGGCTGAACTTCGAGATGAAGCTGCCTACGTATCCCATAGATGGGAATCAAGCCTTACGTAGTTCAGGCTTTGGTTCGCTCAGGTATTTTCACTCTCCTTTTGCGCTCTAACTTTTGCCGAGGCCGCCCTTTGCGGGTTTTCAACCTTGCGAGCTCAGTTTTTATAATTTCAAATTTTCTATGCTCTGGATTTTTCCTAGGTCGCCCTTTCGGGTTTTCGGCCTAGCGAGCCTCTCAGGGATAGTATTTCTTCAACTTGTCCATGTTGATCGGTTGGGAAAACTCTAAGCCATCTAGATCCATCAGAACCACAGCTCCACCAGACCAGATTGACTTGATAATGTAGGGACCAGTCCAATTGGGTCTGAACTTGCCCCTTGGGTCATGGATGGGAGCTCGGTTGTCTTTGAGCACCAAATCTCCTTCTTTCAAATTCCTGGACTTAACCTTCTTGTTAAAAGCCCGGGCGATTCTGCGTTGATAGCCTTGGATATGGTACAGTGCTTTCAACCTTCTTTCATCAAAAAGCATGAGTTCCTCAAATCTGCTCTGTTGCCAGTCTGCCTCGGCTATTTGACACTCGGCCAATACTCGTAAAGACGGAACCTCAATCTCAATAGGTAGAACGGCCTCCATCCCATAAACCAGAGAATACGGAGTCGCCCCAGTAGAAGTTCTGATTGAAGTCCTGTAGCCCCACAGAGCAAATGGCAGCTTATCTGGCCAGTCCCGATAGGTTTCCACCATCTTCTGTAGTATGCGCTTGACGTTCTTGTTGGCGGCCTCAACTGCTCCGTTGGTTTGCGGCCGGTAAGTAGACGACTTATGGAAAGCCACATTGTATTTCTCCAACAAGTCGATCACCCTTTTTGAAGTGGGAACCATTGTCTGAAACGATTTCATTTGGGACTCCGTAGCGACAGATGATGTTGTTTCTGATGAACTTTGCTACGTGCGAAGCCTTCAACACCGCATAAGACTGGGCCTCGACCCACTTGTGAAGAAGTAATCTATCGCTACCAAAATGAACTCATGCCCATTCGACCCCTTCGGCGAACTGCTCCGATTACATCAATTCCCCAAACTGAAAACGGCCATGGCGAAGTCATGTTGTACAGCTTTGACGGCGGGATGTTCATGCGATTTGCATGAATCTGACATTTATGGCATCGCCGAACGAAACTAATACAATCCTCCTCCATGGTGGACCAGTAATAACCCTGTCTGAGAATCTTCCGTGCCAACATTACCCCATTCATGTGTGCACCACATTCACCTCCGTGGATGGCTTTCATCAAACGCTTTGACTCTTCGGCATCAACGCACAGTTTATGCATTCCCAGATGACCCCGTTTATACAGTTTACCTCCGCAGATGATGAACTGAACTGCCATTCTTCTGATTGCCCTCTTGTCTTTGGCATTCACCCTGACGGGTATGCTTTCTTTCTAAGAAGTTCCAGATGTCGTAATACAAGGATGTTCGTCCTGAACTTCATCTATGGCTGCAATCGACTCATAGGCAGGTGCAAATTTCTGGTCGATGATGACTGGACGCATCCGGACTCCACACGGGATGTCTATCATAGAAGATAGAGTTGCTAAAGCGTCTGCAAACCTGTTGTTCTCTCTTAGTAGATGAGTAAAACTTAGCTTCTCAAACCGAGGAATCAGCAAATCCAAGGTCTGGTGATACATCATCATCTTTTCCTCTTTTACTTTCCAGTCTCCTTTAGCTTGAGACACAACAAGGTTCGAGTCCCCAATGACGTCCAATCGTCTTGCCCCTAGTTCCAGGGCTGCTTCTAGACCAGCGATGCACGCCTCGTATTCTGCTTCGTTGTTCGAGACTTTGAACCGGAGTTTGAAGGCTAGAGGGATACGGGAATCATCGGGTGCTATCAGCAACACTCCTATCCCATACCCATGTTGATTTGACGCTCCGTCAAAGTACATCGTCCAGGTTTCATCGTCGATATGCAGAATTGATTCATCTGGGAACAGGTACTCAACTGCTTCATCCCCCTCAACCGGATGGTCGGCAAGGAACTCTGCCACTGCTCTTCCCTTCACTGACTTGCGCGTCACGTATGTGAGATCAAATTCGGAGAGCAACAGCAACCAACGAGCTAGCCTACCCGTAAGTGCTGGTTTCTCGAAAAGATATTTGATGGGATCAAGTCGTGAAACCAACATTACAGAGTGAGCTAACAGGTAGTGCCGCAGCTTCCTGGTAGCCCATACCAGAGCTAAGCAAGCCTTTTCCAGCAGTGTATATCGGGTCTCATACTCCAGCATCTTCTTGCTCAAATAATAGATGGCTTTTTCCACCTTGTCTTCTGATTCTTGTGCAAGCATGCAGCCCATTGTAGTTTCAGTTACTGACAGATACAAAATCAACGGTTTCCCTGGTTCTGGCGGTGACAACACGGGCGGGTTCTGTAGATACTCTTTAATCTGTTCAAATGCAGCTTGACATCGGCCGTCCCATTGGAACTTCTTGCCTTTTTTCAAGAGACCAAAAAGTGGTTCACAAGTCAAGGTTAATTTTGAGATTAACCGTCTTATGAATTGCACTTTACCCAGAAAGCCTCGCACCTCCTTTTCAGTCCTTGGTGGTGGCATTTCTAAGATGGCCTTGATTTTGGAAGGGTCGACCTCAATGCCTCTTTGTGTAATCAGAAACCCCAGCATTTTTCCCGCTGTAACACCGAATGTACATTTCTGAGGGTTTAGCCGCAACCGGAATTCCCTGATCCTTTGGAAAAAACTTATGCAAGGCGGTGTAGTGGCCCTCTCTTTCCTTGGACTTGACAATCATGTCGTCCACATACACCTCAACCTCTTTGTGGATCATATCATGTAGTATTGTGGTCGCGGCCCGTTGATAAGTAGCTCCAGCGTTCTTCAACCCAAACGGCATTACCCGGTAGCAGTATGTCCCCCACGGGGTGGTGAATGCAGTCTTTTCTCTGTCTTCGGGTGCCATCACTATCTGGTTGTACCCTGAGAAGCCATCCATAAATGAGAGCAATGCATGCCCTGCTGTGAAGTCTACCAACTCATCGATGTGCGGTAAGGGGAAGTCGTCCTTCGGACTAGCTTTGTTCAAATCCCTGAAGTCTACACACACACGGATCCTGCCGTCTTTCTTTGGCAACGGAACAATGTTGGCCAACCAAGTCGGATACTCTGATACCAGCAGGAAGCCTGCGTCAATTTGCTTGGTGACCTCTTCTTTGATCTTAAGAGCCCAGTCCGGACGGATCCTTCTGAGTTTCTGCTTGACAGGTCGGGCCTCGGGGTCAAGGGGGATCCGATGCTGTACAATCTCGGGATCGACTCCAGGCATGTCTTCGTAGGACTACGCGAAAACATCTTTGAAATCTTTTAATAAAGCGACTAAGCGCTCGCGTTCCTCAGAAGACAACGTGGACCCGATCTGGACCAGCCGCGGGTCCTCCTCAGTACCAATATTCACGGAAATGATTTCATCCATTAATGGTTTAACAAATCTCTCTTGCTCTTGCTCAATTAAACGTTGTAAAACCGGAGGAACTTCGTCCTCGTCGTTTTCATCAAAGTTTTGAAAGTCTGAATTAATGCAATAAATCAAGGGCACAGAGAAATACTCGGAAACCACATTCACCTCATTCTCATTAAGTTCATCCAAATCGTCCAATTCTTCTGTTACAACAGACTCAAAAGAAAAGGAAAAAGACGACCTAGACAGGACTGTGGCATCCGGGTTAACATCCCCAGGAGTGCCAGACTCAGACTCAGTCGAGCTGGAACCTGATTCCGACTCACAGGACTCGGTGGAATCAGATTCCGGCTCACTACCTGACCCGGAACTGCTGGACAAAAATCCCTCCTCGTATTGCCAAGTGAGAGAGGGTGCGATTGATGCATCCAAGATAGCTGCTGGTCGGCTCGCAGCCGTTTCATCCCCAATCATGGAAACCTCGAAGTTATCCCCCAAGCACTCTTGGTCGATCGGAGGATCAGAGAGGAGACATGCCAGTGCTACCCCCATTTCAAAATCTGTGCCCTCAGGATCCCCTGCTTTGCACTGCTCAGCCTCAGCTGGTGGGTCTGTCTGCTCTGTGGCAACGTCATCCTCGGGTAGTTGCAGGTCGAAGAAGATTTCGAAACCTGGTACGCGCTTCTTCTCCGCGTTTATCCACGGCTCTGGGAAGCCGCAAAATGGAAAATCTTCTCCCTCCCGGACAAAGCGTCCGTTCAGGGTACCCTGGATGGGCCTGTGAATTAGGTCAAACGGCTTCCCAGCCTGCTTCGCTCTGGCTCTGCCGGCCATTTCCTTTCCTTTCCTTACCCAGTCTTCTTTGGTGGGCAGATAACCCAGTCCAAAGGTATGCGGGTTGTGTGGCACTTCGGCCAATGCTGCGACTCCTTTCCTGCCGCTTCTTCCTAATCCCATCCCGGGAATATGTTGTAGCTTGTTCATGAGGTAGACTGATTGGGCACTAACGTACACACCTTCATTCACAGCCATAATGTTCTGTACTACCCGGGCCTCGGCCAAAGTGAATCCTGATAAGAAGACATCTTCTGTGCCATGCTCAATGTCCAGGACCGGCGTAGATACCTCGGGAGGGGGATGGATTGACGAGTTCCCAAATACAGTGGCTACTCCCTTTCCATAGGGGTATTTCACCATCTGATGCAGAGTTGAGGAGACTGCCTTTACTTGGTGCAGCCACGGCCGCCCCAAGAGTAAGTTGAAGGTTGCGGGAACGTCCAAGACGTGAAATTCAACGTCGTGTTGTCCTGGACCAACCTTAGTTTGAATCTTGACAATCCCCATCACTTCTCGACTGGTATTATCGTAAGCCTTGATCACCTGAGTTGTTGGCGTGAAGTCCGCGGGCTTTAACCCGATTGCATATGCCGTTCTGACTGGGCAGACATTAATAGCAGATCCGGTATCAACAAGTACCACCGGTATCCACTTGTCTCTACACTCAACAGAGATGTAGAGAGGTTTGTTATGATTCACGCCCTCAGGCGGCAATTCCTTATCTGAGAAGGTTAATGTCGGGGAACCCCCGCCCGGAAAGACCAGGCCGACCAGCTGCTCTGGTGTAGTATCGATGGAAAGTTTGGCTTTGTCCATAGCAGAGAGGATAGCCTGTCTATGTACCCTTGAAGCCATAAGCAGTCCCCAGATGGAGATGTCTGCTTGTATTTTCTTTAACTGTTTCAGTACAGCCTCCTCTTCAACTTGCTTCTCTCTCTGTTTCTCCGCCTCGTTATCTTTCCCAGATGCCTCGGGTTGGTCAAGGTGTGGGGGTTTGAAGTACCGCCCGCTCCTGGTCATATGGTCCACCTCATCGAGGTACCAAGTGTCATCTGGTTGAGCACCTGCCCAATCTTCATCCGTATGGGCAAGACATAAGTCGTCGTCTTCCCACCACATTCCACTGGCGTTCAGCAGGCACCTATCTGGTTCAGGCAAAGTCGTACCCTCAGCACTTTCATCCCACATGCTCACAGCATGCCCTGCTCTTGTGCTCACAGCACTTTCAATTTCTTCATGGTTCTTGGCTTTCCGGGCTCTCTCAGAATCCCATTTCTTTTCTCGTTCCTCCAGTGTCAATTGTTCGGTTTTCAAAATGTCTTGCTCTCGAGCGAAATTCTTTGTACCGGCGCTCTCCGGCAATTCAATCTGACTCCCGGCCCTTCCGGCCATTATTGATACCTCCGCCCCTGCCGGGCCCTGCTCTGATTGAAATTCCACGATGTCTGGCTGATCATCTAACCACCCAGTAACTTCCGCTGACTCCCCGTATTCAAACCAGTTGATAGTTGCATCTGCTGCTTCTTGGTCGTTGAGAAATTGGAGGTTGGCGAAATCCTGTTCCATTGTAGTCAGATCATCTGCCCCTTGTTCAGGTCTGTCCCCCCGGATCATGCACAGTTCAGTCTTCTCTGGCAACCCCACACTCAGCTTAGGCTGGCCCATTGGCAAAATATATTCACTGGGATCGTAAGCTCTTCCAACTAGATTCCCAGACTGTTCCATCCCAGACTCAACAGTTTTGCTCTCCTCGGAGGCCTGCCCCATTCCATTTTCGGTGGTCACCACCTTTGGTTCAGATTGGGTGGTGAAGGTATCCAACATGCACAATTCAGTGCAATCAGGGAGGATCACCTCGGGTTTGGGTAGGTGGGAGGGGGTAATATAGATACTAGGATCGTAGGACACGACCCTAGTTTGGATGAAATTGACTCTTTTGGGTGGTGGATCTTGGTTATGTTTTGGGAGTGGGTTGGTTGTGACGTTGGGTCTCTCGGGAGGTAGAATGATATTTTTGTCAATGAGGTCTTGAATCTCATGACGCAGCCGATAACACTGGTCTGTGTCATGACCATGCTGCTGGTGGTATGTGCAGTATTTGGCGGGGTTGTGGGAAGGAGGGAGTGGATTTGGTGGGGGCCTTGGTTCCAGGGGTTTCAGATGCCCCTTTCTGACTAGGACCCCGAGGACTTTAGACAAAGGCATATATAGTGGGGAGAAGGTTCGTTGGCCTCTGGATTGGTATCTTGAGGCTTGGTTACTGCTCCCAGATGCATCAGAAAAAGGTGTGGCCGCTGCGGGCCTTGGTTGGGGAGGGGGAGTGGTGGTGACCATACCGACCTCTGGAGTTCTTGTATTGGCAGAGCCACTCGGGCCCGCATTGTTATTACGGTTGAACGTTCTTCGGGGCTGCTCCCGATCCTGATCGATCAATCCTTGCTTCATCGCATCTTCGATCTGTACCCCCATTTCGTGTAAATCTGAAAAGGTGGGGAAAGGGAGTACGATCATTTTCTGCATTAACTTAGGTTGGAGATTGCGCACAATCATCCGGATTTGATCTTTATCAGTTGGCCTTAAGGTCATCATCGATGCCTTTGCTCTCCACCGAGTTACAAAATCAGAGAATGTCTCTTTTTGTTCCTGCCTCGTCGTTTCAAGATCACGCGTTGTAATCTCGATCTGAGTATTATATGCGTATTGTGCAACAAAGGCCTCGGCTAGCTCATCCCAATTTCTTTTCACATCATCTTCCAATTTTGCGTACCAGATGGCCGCAACCCCCGACAAAGTTCTACCGAACAAAGAAAGCTTCTGTGATCGGGTTAAGCCCATCAGCCTTAAGATGTCGGAAAACAGTCGGAGATGGACCATAGGATCTCCAGATCCATCAAAACGGTCAATCTGCGGCATCTTAAATCTGTCCGGCAGTGTCACGGCCATATCAGTGTAGCCGTCTTCAATGTCTGGGATGGCCTTCACCCCCTGTGATTTCTTGAAGAGCTTTTCCAATTTGCTCAATTTCAGAGCTGTCTGGCCTACCTCGAACTCGAATGGAGAGTCCGGGTGATTAGGTGTAAGATTCTTGGACAGTTGTGGCGGAAGCGGGGGCGGAGCCAGCCCCGTTGGAAGACTCGTGTCCTCCTGAGTGTTTTGGAAGTTTGGCAGAGCATTCTGTGGATTTGGGAGGGTATTCTGGGTGTTCTGGGTATTCTGAGGATTTGGAGGGGCATTCTGAGGGTTTGGAGGATTCGGCAAGGTGTTCTGACCCATAGGTGCCTGCTCGGGCAGCGGAGCCGCTGGTGGAGGAGGGACCTGGTGTGAAGCAGAGGCTGCATTCTGCTGTTGCAGCCTAGTGATCAGTTCGGACTGTTGGGCCATGACAGCGGCCTGCTGTTTAGAAAAGTCCGCTTGGCGGGTAGCATCATCTTGCATCTGCCTCATGCTCTCTTGCATCTGGCGCATCATCGCTCACCACTGATGTATTCTGCTGCTTCCATCTGATTGACTGGTATGTCCTCTAATGAAGTAACCCACGGTTCTGACAACCTCTGTTCTGATACACTGCGTTCCCTGGGCTTTCTTCTCTTTCTTCTAACAATTGGGGGTAGAGAGTGGAACACTGGATGTCCGTCAACGAGATCCTCGGATCGGCTGAGTCGGCGACCTCGTGTCCAGAGTGCTTGGGGAGTATCTACTGGTTCGGAAGCAATCGTGCGAAAAACTGCCCTAGCAAAAAGATAATAAAGCAAAAAGGAAATAAATAACCAGAAAAACGGGCAGCATAACAGCTTAAATCAAATACACACAATACACAGTCGGGCATACAACACGCAGTTTGATAAGCTGGAACTACACTGCCCTCAACCACTGATCACTTTCCTGTTTCACTGTTCCCCACAACTGAATCGGATATCCGCAGACAACTGATTCTCAGATACTGATTGATGCCCGCAGGCCTGATGCCCAAACTCAACTGATACATGCATTCCCTGTAGAGACGCACTCTAACAAGCACATAGCAGATAAGTGAGAGCCAAAACACCCCTATGTTGGGGTAGGGTTTCCCTGTCCTATTTTGTCAGGAGCTAGGGTTTCACTACGCACGCAGCGGCTTCAAACAACCTATAAACGGGTAAGCAACCTGTCCTAGTTTGGAATGGTCACTATGGATCCGAATATGCACTAGGTCGAATGGTCAAAAAGGGTGCCCCGGTAAAACCGGGGTTTGTGTTCCCATGCTGTCAGAGCCCAGAGCCGATCAGCCTTACGGACATGCCTTGACAAGACAAGCCTCCGGCAAATCGTTTTGGAATGGCATATGGCAAACACAGTGTTCCTAGGCGCACCAATGCAAATGCAATGCAAAGAAACACACAAGTGTAATCAAAACCAGATATCATGAGTTCGAGTCAAGTTCTCTAAATCCCCAGCAGAGTCGCCAGAAACTGTAGACGTCCCCCGAACGCCCCGGGAGGGTTAGGTCCCGTTCTGTTCATATTGGGGTCACTACAGTTCGAAGGGCTCAAATGTCACGGTTCTTAATCTTGAACCAAAGAGTCCAAATCCGGCAAATCGTTTTGAGAAAAACAGATTTTTGAAAGAAGTGCCAAACATGGACTGCTTTGCCAGATAACAGAGTCGCCACCTAAATATTTTTTAATGGGAAATTTAGGAAACCCTGACTCGGTGCCAAAGGCCACGTGTCCGTCATCACCAAAGTTGGCTCGGGAACTTGGGTACGATTGGGGAAGGTCACATCGTGAGCACCCCCGCTCGCCCGGTCAAAGACCGGCCTCTACTAACCATGATATCTGTTTTTGAAAACATTGTATGCTCTTATTCCGGTTATTAGCCTAGGTTACTATGTGATGCTCGCAGCAAACAAGTATAGACTGAGTCGCCTGAATTGGAACAAAACATTTCATGTTTGTTTGTTTGAAAATGGTTTGATGATGCTACCCTCAGGTAGGCTAAGACGCGGATTTGCCACCCTCAGGTGGGCTTAGAAAACATGATTTTGCCACTATCTAGTGGGCTTAAAACAAACAGTCAATGATTTGTCCAATCCAAGCAACACAACCTCCACCCACAGGCATTCAAGGCAGTTATCTCACATAAGCATATAGCCTCATGGTAAGCATGCTATCATGGCAACACTCACACGCATGCAAGGATGCTAAAGCATAAAACTCACCGAGTACTCCAAGCCATAAACAGAAAACTGATTAGAAATCAATGCGTGATCCTAATTATACAGGGATGCCTAATGCAACACATGCAATAATGCAACTATAGCAGGCTCGGCCATTCTAAGCATGGTATATGGAATGCTACAGCTAACACGTATTCAATTTGGAATTGAAATACAAATGCAGTTTGTATGATGCGCCGAGCTCGGTGCGTGCAAAACAGATGAATGATGCAAACATGCTGTCATACTGTATGCTAATTGAAATATGCCCTATATCTAACCATCATAAGCGGATAAATAAAAGGGAAGAAAGACGTGGGGTTGGGAGACATACATCACACTCACCCACCCTTATTACAGCATTGCCCTCGCGCAGAGGGTCCGAATAAATAATAATACAGTCCGAATAAAAGAATAGTACAGATTTTCTAAGTAATTAACAATTTAAATTAAGAAAGCTTTAAAATTGGCTTGCAAGCCAGGAGGGGCTGCCTCGCTTCTGATGAATGATGTATGCTGGGCTACCTTGCGCGGAAATCCACTGGGATGCCCCGATTAGCCTCTGTTTGCAATATTTCTCGAAATGCGCGCCAGACTCCGAAAAGTTGCTGATTCCTTATTTTGCTGCAACAGAGAGCAGGAAAAGAGCATAGCAATGTATTTCACAAATATATGCATGCCTCGATTCTCGTGCCACCAATCACGCATATCAATGCATGATGGCCGAAGAATCGGATTGCACAACTCAATATTGGGTGCAATGCAGATGAATGCTACAACAAAACCTAGCTCCATCATGGGTAATCCGGAGTGTCGGTGACCTGGGAATTGAGACCCGTTCCGTCACTCGGAGTACGAAACGTGCCTCGTTTCCCGTGCCCGGGCTAACTCCTATCCCGAACACGATGCAATATGCATGGTATGCATGAAATGCAGCTAATATACAATTCTAGCATGCTCAATGCTATGAAAATGAGACGTCTCGGAATGCGTGCCAGACGGGCACGCATACTGAGGCGATGATTCTAAGGCATGAAATGGCATGGAATGCGAAATGGACTTATACCAACATGAGAGGACCTCAGCCACACTCACATAAGAGGCCGATGGATGAAAATGAAGTGCCTCGAAATGCGTGCCCACGGGCGCACAAACCGAGGCGATGCATACGGAATGCAAAATGACATGGAAATGATATGTAATGAGACTGAAATGAGATATCTCGAAGTGCGTACCCGCGGGCACGCAAACCGAGAGAATGGCATACGGAATGCAATGATGCGAAAATGGCATACAGAATGCAAAATGGACTTATACCAACATGAGAAGGCCTCAGCCACTCTCACACGGGAGGCCGTCGGATAAAAATGAGATGCCTCGAAATGCGTGCCCGCGGGCGCGCAAACCGAGGCGATGCATACGCAATGCAAATGACATGAAAAATGCAAATTGGGCTTACGCTAACATGAGAGGGCCTCGGCCGCACTCATATAAGCTGCCGTGAGACAAAAACGAAGTGCCTCGAAATGCGTGCCCACGGGCGCGCAAACCGAGGCGGTGTATTAAAGCATGAAAAGACATACACAATGCAAATTGGGCTTATACCAACATGAGAGAGCCTCAGCCACACTCACACGGGATGCCGTCGGATAAAAACGAAGTGTCTCGAAATGCGTGCCCACGGGCGTGCAAACCGAGGCGGTGTCTAAAGGCATGAAAATGCAAATTGGGCTTACACTAACATGAGAGGGCCTCAGTCACACCCACATTAGATGCCGTGAGACAAAAATGAGTTGCCTTGAAATGCGTGCACACGGGCACGCAAACCGAGGCATGGCCCTAAGGCACAGAAATGACATGCGAATGAGATGTGACATATGGCATATGGAAAATGAAAATTTCAGTAGCTAAAATGACGCACAAATAGCCCCCAAATTATGACAAAATTACACCCGATGCCCGAAATGCAATGTTATGCACCCGAAACGGCCTACAGCCCTACTAAACATGCACAGTATGGACATAACATGTAAAACAGTAGCAAGGAAGCCCCTAATCTAGCATTTTTTCAGTACAAAGTATGGCCAAACAATGATCACAAGTATGGCAAAAATAGCATGCAAAAATGGGGGAAAAGAGGGGAATAATGAAGCAAGTGGTATATACAATACTCAAACTGAAAAAAACAGTTCTACAACATTAAAGAGGGACCAAAAATATGCACATTTTCAGTAGATGACATCCCTCAATTCAGTATGTAGATATGCTAAACATAGCATGCAAAATAATGAACCAACAAAGGCTATAACATGAGGTACCAGAAGCATGCACCAAACAACCTTGGACCCTTAACAAAACATGAAGAATGGGTCATTATAAGACTCTTTACTAGCCTGATGAAGGCTCAAAACAGAAGCTCAGCAAGCCCAACAAAGCATGCAATTTTACGGAATTAAAGACGGTATTACATGAAGTACCAAAAGAATGCATCAAATGGCCTAAGACCCTTAACAAAACATGATGAGAAGGCCAAAACAAGGCTCTTTTCAGGCCTGATGGAGACTCAAATCAGAAGCCAAATAAGCCTAACAAAGCATGTAAAACATGGCCAAAGAGAGGTACAAAGAGAGGCCATTCATGGAAGCACCAAACAAGATTGGTCCCTTCTACAATTTTGTAGAGGGACACAAAATAAGCTCAATCTCAGTTTATAGCATGCTCCAAAAATAAATTCATATAAGCTAAAAATAGCATGCAAGTTTACGGTAAATTGGAGGATTTGTGAAGCAAGTGGTATGTAGAAGCACCAAACATGGTTGAGCCCTTCTTCAATGTTGAAGAGGGGCTCAAAATAGGCCCACTCACAATTTATTGCCTGCTCGAAAATGGATCACTCATAATCCAAACAAAGCATGCAAAATATTGGCATAAAGAGTGATAATGAAGGAAGAGAAAGATAGAGGGCTCAAACAGGGTTGAGCCCTTAAACAAACATCAAGAATAGCTCAAAAGAGGACCACTTTCAGTAGTGGTCAGAGCTCAAAACAGTGAGCAAATAGGGTAGAAAATTGAAGCAAAAATAAGCTAGAAAAAGGGAATTTGAGACTTACCCTTGAAGACTATGCTTTTGCTACCTCTTGCCTTGATGAAAGTTGCTTATTAGCCTCTGAGGAACCCCTCCTTGCTGCTGGAAATGGAATGGTGATGGTGAGGCTTAGGGTTGATGAAGAAATGGGCTAGGGACTTGAATGTTTTTTAGGGTTTTGGAGATGGAGATGAAAGCTATGGGAGATGAAGCCTTGAGAAGAAATTGTCTAACCCCAAAAAAGAAGATGACCAGCCCCTTTAATAGGCAAAAAAAAGGTGTAAAAGGGGAGGGAAATGCATCCAAGCTTTCCCTCCCAAAATATCCCCCGGATGGGGGAGATATTTCAAAAAGCAGCTGGACAGCTGTAAAGAGATGAAAAGCAGAAAGCTGGCCGGCCAGGTGAATTTCTGTAAGGTGGCCGGCCGGCCACCCCAACTGGTCGGCCCCAAAAATGAAGTCCAAATTTTCTGGCCGACCACCACTCCTTGGTGTCCTCCCAAGTGTGGAGAACAAGGTCCCAAGGTTGGAATCTGGCAACACTGAAACAAGAGTCACAACATAGAACTTGAAGGAGAGGCTCAAAAATAAAATTAACAATTACTGGCCGACCACCACTTTTTGGTGTCCTCCCATGTGTGTAGAACAAGGTTCCATGGTCGGAATGTGGCAACACTGAAGCAGGAGTCACAACATTGCATTTGAAGGAGAGGCCCAAAAATGAAACTCTGAATTGCTGGCCGACCATGCACTTTTAGGGTCCTCCCATGTGCCCTCATCACAGATATGTAGCTTTGGTTGGAAGAAAATATCCCCAGGGTATTCAACATTAGCCCGGAAGTGAGCAAAACGGGCGCCGGAGGAGCGAAACTGGTTATCTGGGATAATTGCTGGCCTCCCCACCCCCAGTGATCTTCCTGGTGCTGAAACAGAGGTACCTGCCAAAATTGAACAAAAACTAATGAGAAATGAACGCTCGGGGCCCAAACCGCGCAATTCGGGGTCCCAAAAATGGGCTGCAGGCACCGGAAGTGGTGTTCAGCAGCGAAGTGGGTATCAGAGGCCCCAGTGTTCCTCGGAATGATAAAACAGAGGTACCTGCCAAAAATCGGAGAAAACCGATGAAAAAAGAATGCTCGGGGGCCAAACCGCGAGGTTCGGGGCCCGAAAACCGGCTGCAGGTACCGGAAGTGGTGTACGGCCACGAAGTGGGCATCAGGGGCCCCAGTGTTCTTCGGAATGATAAAACAGAGGTACCTGCCAAAAATCGGAGAAAACCGATGAAAAAAGAATGCTCGGGGGCCAAACCGCGAGGTTCGGCGCCCGAAAACCGGCTGCAGGTACCGGAAGTGGTGTACGGCCACGAAGTGGGCATCAGGGGCCCCAGTGTTCTTCATAATGATAAAACAGAGGCACTTGCCAAAAACCGGAGAAATCGGAGATGGTTGGGCGGTCCCGAACCGAGGCATACGGCCTGACGGCTCCGAAAACCGGGAACCAGGCTCCGAAATGGGCAAAATGGCCTACGGCCACGAAAAGTAGCGCACGGCCACCGAGAGGTAGTTTACAGGACTACTCCCTTCCCTCAGGAAAGAAAACAGAGAAAATCGAGTCTGGTTCGCAAACCGAGACAAGGCACAGAAGAGGATTCGGAAGTCCGGAGGCAGGGCGCACGGCCGCGACTCTGAGACTTCTGAACAAGCACAGTATGCAACATCACCGAGCGCTCAATCGGTGACGTCTGAGTCTTAAGGTCGGTCAAAAATGGGGTGTCTACAGCGCCTATTCCTTGACGAGCTTGGTTTGAAGGTTGCGGCACATTTTCTGTGTTAGACGCGGTTTGTATGCGTACATGCCTTTCCTAGGCAAGATTCGGTTTGGCCCGCGTGCCATATCCATTGTATCCATTTCCATTACATTGTAGTGTAATTGTTGCATCCGGCATTAGGATCATTGTCCACGCATCAGCGGGTCGTTTCCCCACTTATGTCAATCCACCCAATACTTGTGCTTGTGTTCGTGCGTATTACTCATAGATCAGACATCGTTCTATGGGACACGGACTTGTTACCTCCATCAATCTATCTGACATTTGTGTGGTTTTGAACCGCTCATGATTGGATCATGATTCAATTGCATTGCATATTTACATTGCATATTATTTGCATTGTTTATATTTGTTATTAGTTTTGCATATCATTTGCATTACATTTAGATTCAATTGCATATCATTTTGCATTCGCATTGCATATGTCATGCATGTTGCTAACAATATTGTACCTGTTGAGTTTGCTTTCTTTGCAGGCACGATATTGTATGTACGGCTCATTTGAGGCCGGTGCAACCGGACGAGCCGCACAGGTATTGTATCCTCCGAGTGAGACGTATCGAGAATTGCATAATTCTCTTACATCCTTTCTGCATTGTAGTGTAGATTGGTGCACGCTAGCTTATAACCGTCGCATGTGTGCTTCGTTACAGCTTTCTTTGCATGATCATAAGTTATGCTCGGCCTTTTGCATCGTCAGTTGCATTTTGCCCCCGCCTACGGGCGCATACCTTATCTGCGGCTTGTATGCCTGTGCCTGAACTACGCTGGTTTGATTCCTAAAGGGATACGTAGGCAGCTTGCGAGTTCAACCATTTGCGCTTTGTATGTTTGTCCAAGTCTTCGGCCTTGTCAAAAATGGGTCGTCTCTGGGCTTTGACATTCACTCCCGTCATTGTTATGACTTTCGAGTTCTGTCAAAGAGGGGCAACTGTAGACACCCCATTTTTGACCGTCCTCAAGACCTGGACGTCACCGCTGGAACACTCGGTGATTATCCATGTTTGTGTTCGTTTGGAGTTCCCGGAGTTCTCGGCTCGCGCGCCTTGCCTCAGGACTTCCGAACTCGACCGTTTTGTGTTTGATTTTGCACCAAACACTTGTGTTTTGCCTTGGAATGGCAGGGAATGCTTTGTGAGGCACCCCCACATACCACCGGCTGTGGCTAGAGGCCACCGGCTGGCTGGTGTTGTCATCGGCACTTTATTGTGCCGACCGGCACTCTTTTGTGCCGACCGGCACTAAATTTTGGCAAATGACCATTTTGCCCTGCCGACTACTGTACAGCTGCTTTATCAGATATTTTTAGACAGCTGTATCACCTTTTTGCTCCCCTCCATACACGTGTATGGAGGGATGAGCCTTTAGGCTTGCTTAACTTGTAAGTTTCATGCCTATACAAGAGAAGCCTCTTCTCTTGGCTCAGGGAGAGAATTTTTGGAGGGTTAGACATTTTAGGAGGGGGAGAAGCTCTGGTTTTAGGTTAGGTTTTGTGTATCTATCCTATCTCTCTCTTTCTTTCTTGTTTTGTACACTAGGTGTTTGTGCCTTACTATTGCACATCAACACCTAGTGTTTCACCTTCCTCTTGGAACTGAGGTGCTAAGGGCTTGTTCTTGAAGTTCTTGACTGGTTTGGAGCTCAAGGAACCAACAACTCCAACCTTTGTGAAGGTGGTCTTCAAAGGTAACAAAACTTACTTTATTTACCCCTTTTTTGCACCTTGTTTTTACCTAGCTTAGAGTTGTTTTTGTGCTTAGTCCATAACACATAAAAGTTCTGATTTTTAACCCTCTTTATTGTTTATCAAGAGTGTTTTGCACTTTGGGTAGGTTTGACCACCCTTAGGCCTTGAAAAGGGCCATTTTTAGGCCATTTTGTGAGAGCTCCGAGACTTTGGTGCTTGGGCCTCTCCACCACTGAAATCTTGAGGGATTTCAGTGGTGGAGATGGTGCCTTGAAGTCTCCAAAAGGAGAGGGCCACCCCCTCTCCTTGATGTCCTTGAAAAGGGCAAGTTTTGGCCTCCAAAGGAGCACCATGTTTGGTTGTGTTTTGAGCATGTCTTGGCTGTTTTTCCTGCCTATTATGCCATGATTAAACTCTGTTTTAAGTTGGTTTTAGCACTCCTTGCATGCTTCGCATAGATGCTTTGTAATGCCTTGTATTGCCTTAACTTGCTCTAGGTTTGTATGCCTTCTTTCTAGCATGTTTTAGGCCTAGGTCCATGAAGCTTGTATGCTTATTTTGACATGTTTTAGCTCTGTCCTAAGTTGTTTTGGTCAATCTTGGCATGCATCATATAGCCTCTTTACATTTGGCTTGTTGGCCTCAAGAGTATGAATGTGTAGCATGCCATGCTTGCTTCATTTTTGATGGTTTGGAACCACCTAGCATGCTATTTCAGACCTTTTGGTGTGCTTGTATGCTCACCTTAGTCGCCTCTTTAACGCTTTGAAAGCATGTCTTGAATGCCCCCATGTTTTGGCCATTTTGCATGCCTTTGATTTCAAGCCTCTTAGATGCCATCTAAGTAGCCTTTTGGCTTTGTTTTGACATACTAAAAACCTGTTTTTAGTTGTTTAGTGCATGCCATAATCGCCTTGCATAAGTTTGGTTCAAAGCCTCTTTGACTAGCTTTAAGCCTTAGACCATTTGCATGCTTTGTTTGGTCTATCTTCGACTTGGTTTGGCACCATGTTTTGCATGTATTTCAGAGCTTTACAATGCATGCTCATTGTCTATGTTTGGTCTCTTTAAGTGTGCTTGAGAGTTGCCATGTTCATGCTTAAGGTTTGGATCATAACACTTGCATGTGTGTGTGCTTGTTTAGTCCTCATGTCTAGGCACTTTGGCAACTGATTTTAGGCCTATTTGAGTTGCCTAAGTCATGTGTAAGACCATTCTTTCATTCGTTTGCATGCTTGTCTTGTATGCTTGCTTGTATGCTTGCATAGGTATATTGCATAATCCATGTTGCATGTTAGATAACATGCTTAGAGTTGCATCACATGAGCATGCATGCTTGGCCTCTTGAAGTGAAATGTGATAGAGGTTGGGCACTTTTGCGTGTTTATTTGGTTGCATTGCATTTGAAACTAAAGTTGCATACTTGGTTCTCCGGGCCATCACGCATGGAAATGCGCGATTGGTGGTCCGGGAATCGAGACACATGCCCCCTTGAGTCAAAAACATGATAAGGGGTGTGTGTAGTGCATAAATGGCTTGAATTATATTGCCATGCATGTTGTTGCCCTCTGCTGCTGTGAGTTGCAGGTTCTGCAGGCATTTTGTGCCGACCGGCACTGTTTAGTGCCGACCGGCAGTCAATTGGCAGCCGATGGATGAGTCTAGTGCCGGTGGCCTCCTCCTTCAGCCGGTGGTGCTCTACCCCAGCCGGTGGTACTCCCCAGTGCCCTGAGAGGCACTCCTGGGACTTTGGTAATTTTTTGAGGAGGAGAGCAAAGGAAACAGAGGCAATCCGTGCATGGCAGTGCGGTTCCGAGCCAGTCCCGAGCGCGTGTTGCATCCAGTCCTCATCCCGAGGCGGTTTACTGCTTTAATTAGATTAATTAATTCATTTGATTAATTTAGTGAAGTTTGTAATATTTTAATTAGCTTGCGTAGTTAATTAATTTGTATTATTCTTTTGGTCCCTTCGAGTGAGGGCGCATAATTGTAATAAGTGTGGGTGAGTGTGATGTATGTCTTCCAACCCCCACTTCTTTCTTCCCTTTTATTTACCTGCTTATGATGGTAGATTAGGGCACGTCTATTTTAGCATACCTTATGCAATGCATGCGTGCATCCATGCATTTGTCTAAACATGCACCGGGCTCGGTACATCATACAAACTGCATCGTACTTTCAATTCCAAATTGAATATGTGCTATTTATCGCATTTCACATGCCATGCTTAGGGTTAGCCGAGCCTACTCTAAATTGCATTCTTGCCTGAGTTGCATTAGCCACTTAACATGACCTAGGGACACGCATGTCTGCTAACTAGTTTCTTGTTTTGGCACGGAGTACTATGTAAGTATTTTGCGCTTTAGCATACCACATGCGTGTGAATGTTGCCATGACAGTATGCTTACCATGCGGCTAAGTGCTTATGTGAGATAAACTGTTTGAATGCCTGTGGGTGGAGGTTGGATTGCTTGAGTTGGAATAACTCATTGAAATCCGTATTTTAGCCTACTTGCGAGTAGCAATCTCAAACTGTTTTCCAAACAAACGGATATGCAATGTTTATTTCCAAATTAGGCAATCTAGTCTATACTTGTTTGTTGTGCGCATAACATAGTAATTCTAGGTTAATAATTAGAATAAGAACACGTAACGTTTTCAAAATTGGATATCATGGTTAGTAGAGGCCGGTCTTCGGACCGGGCGAAAGGGGGTGCTCATAGCTGACCTTCCCCGATCGTACCCAAGCTCCCGAACCAAGACATTTGGTGATGACGAACACGTGGCCTTCGGCACCGAGTCAGGGTTTCCTAAATTTCCCATTTTAAAAATATTTAGATGGCGACTCTGTAATCTGGCAAAACAGTCCATGTTTGGCACTACTTTTCAAAAATCTGTTTTTCTTCAAAACGATTTGCCAGAGTTGGACTCTTTAGTTCAAGATTTAGAACCGCAACTTCACAAATGGAAGAGTCTGAGCTGTAGCCGAGGTCCCCCGCGGGCTTGTTACAGCGCTATTTTGCGCGTCGCACTGTTTTTTACAGTTTACACTCGCGCTATTTTGCGCATCGCACTGTTTTGTGCAGTTCATACTCACGCTATTTTGTGATGTTTATCACTCGCGCTATTTTGCGCGTCGCACTGTTTGGTGCAGTTGACACTCGCGCTATTTTGCGCATCGCACTGTTTTGTGCTGTTTACACTCGCGCTGTTTTGCGCATCGCACTGTTTTGTGCAGTTTACACTCCCGCTGTTTTGTGCAGTTTATCACTAGCAAAATAGCGCACTGTTTCATTCCCAAGTGTTTTGTGCAGTTTATGACTCGCGCTGTTTTGCGCATCGCACTGTTTTGTGCAGTTTACACTCGCGCTATTTTGCGTGTCGCACTGTTTGTGCACTTTACACTCACGCTATTTTGCGCAGCGCACTATTTTGTGCAGTTTACACTCGCGCTATTTTACGCATCGCACTGTTTTGTGCAGTTCATACTTCCGCTATTTTGCGCGTCGCACTGTTTTGTGCAGTTCACACTCGCGCTATTTTGCAGTTTATCACTCGCGCTACTTTGCGCACCGCACTGTTTTGTGCAGTTCACACTCGTGCTATTTTGCGCGTCGCACTGTTTTTTACAGTTTATCACTCGCGCTATTTTGCGCGTCGCACTGTTTTGTGCAGTTCACACTCGCGCTATTTTGCAGTTTATCACTCGCGCTGCTTTGCGCACCGCACTGTTTCGTGCAGTTCACACTAGTGCTATTTTGCACGTCACACTGTTTTGTGCAGTTCACACTCGCGCTATTTTGCGCGTCGCACTATTTTTTACAATTTTACACTCGCCCTATTATGCGTGTCGCACTGTTTTGTGCAGTTTACACTCGTGCTATTTTGCGCACCGCACTGTTTTGTGCAGTTTATCACTCGCGCTATTTTGCGCGTCGCACTGTTTTGTGCAGTTCACACTCCCTATTTTGCGCGTTGCACTATTTTGTGCAGTTTATCACTCGCGCTATTTTGCGCGTCGTACTGTTTTGTGCAGTTTACACTCGCGCTGTTTTGCGCATCGCACTATTTTGTGTAGTTTATCACTCGCGCTATTTTGTGCGTTGTCCTGTTTTGCGCAGTTGACACTCGCGCTATTTTGCGCGTCGCACTGTTTTGTGCAGTTTACACTCGCGCTATTTTGCGCAGTTCACACTCGCGCGAGTGATAACTGCACAAAACAGTGCGATACGCAAAATAGCACGAGTGTGAACTGCACAAAATAGTGAGACGCGCAACATAGAGCGAGTGTAAACTGCACAAAACTGTTCGATGCGCAAAATAACGGGAGTGATAAACTGTACAAAACAGTGCGATGCGCAAAACAGCGCAAGTGTTAAACTGCACAAAACAATGCAGTGCGCAAAATAGCACGAGTGTAAACTGCTGAAAACAGTGCGACGCGCAAAATAGCGCGAGTGATAAACTATACAAAACAGTGCGATGCGCAAAACAGCGCGAGTGATAAACTGCACAACTGCACAAAACAGTGCGCTGCGCAAAACAGCGCGAGTGATAAACTGCACAAAACAGTGCGCTGCGCAAAACAGCGCGAGTGTAAACTGCACAAAACAGTGCGCTGCGCAAAATAACTCGAGTGTAAACTGCGCAAAACAGTGCGGTGCGCAAAATAACTCGAGTGTAAACTGCACAAAACAGTGCGACGAGTAATAAACTGCACAAAGCAGTGCGACGCGCAAAATAGAGCGAGTGTGAACTGCACAAAACATTGCGACGCGCAAAATAGCGCGAGTGTGAACTCCACAAAACAGTGCGATGCGCAAAATAGCGCGAGTGATAAACTGTAAAAAACAGCTGCGCAAAATAGCGCGAGTGTAAAGTGCACAAAACAGTGCGGTGCGCAAAATAGCGCGAGTGTATGCTGCAAAAAACAGTGCGATGCGCAACATAACGCGAGTGTAAACTGCACAAAACAGTGCGATGTGCAAAATAGCGCGAGTGATAAACTGTAAAAAACAGTGCGACGCACAAAATAGCGCGAGTGTGAACTGCACAAAACAGTGCGCTGCGCAAAACGGCGCGATTGATAAACTGCACAAAACAGTGCGATGCGCAAGAAAGCGCGAGTGATAAACTGCACAAAACAGTGCGATGCGCAACATAGCGCGAGTGTCAACTGCACAAAATGGCGCGAGTGTAAACTGCAGAAAACAGTGCGGCGCGCAAAATATCGCGAGTGTTAACTGCAGAAAACAGTGCGGTGCGAAAAATAGCGCGAGTGTAAACTGCACAAAATAGTGCGAGTGATAAACTGCACAAAACAGTGCGACGCGCAAAATAGCGCGATTATGAACTGCGCAAAACTGTTCGGTGTGCAAAATAGCGCGAGTGTGAACTGCACAAAACAGTGCGGTGCGCAAAATAGCGCGAGTGATAAACTGCACAAAACAATGCACAAAATAGCGCGAGTGTAAACTGCACAAAACAGTGCGGTGCGCTGTTTTGTGCAGTTTACACTCGCGCTATTTTGCGCGTCGCACTGTTTTTTACAGTTTATCACTCGCGCTATTTTGCGCGTCGCACTGTTTTGTGCAGTTCACACTTTCGCTATTTTGCGCGTCGCACTGTTTTGTGCAGTTCACACTCGCGCTATTTTGCAGTTTATCACTCGCGCTGCTTTGCGCACCGCACTGTTTTGTGCAGTTCACACTCGCGCTGTTTTGCGCATCGCACTGTTTTGTACCGTTTACACTCGCACTGTTTTGTGCAGTTTACACTCGCGCTATTTTGCGCCTCGCACTGTTTTGTGCAGTGGACACGCGAGTGAGTGATAAACTGCACGAAACAGTGCATCGCGCAAAATAGCGTAAGTGTCCACTGCACAAAACAGTGCTTGCGTAAAATAGCGCGAGTGAGAAACTGCACAAAACAGCGTGCTACGCAACACAGGGCGAGTGTAAAGTGCACAAAACAGTGCGATGCGCAAAATAGCGTGAGTGTAAAGTGCACAAAACAGTGCGCTGCGGAAAACAGCGCGAGTGTAAACAGCACAAAACAGTGCGATGCGCAAAATAGCGCGAGTGTAAACTACACAAAACAGTGCGACGCGCAAAAACCGCGAGTGATAAACAGCTCGAAACAGTGCGACGCGCAAAATAGCGCAAGTGTGAACTGCACAAAACAGTGCGGTGCGCAAAGCAGCGCGAGTGATAAATTGCAAAATAGCGCGAGTGTGAACTGCACAAAACAGTGCGACGCGCAAAATAGTGGAAGTGTGAACTGTACAAAACAGTGCGACGCGCAAAATAGCGCGAGTGATAAACTGTAAAAAACAGTACGACGCGCAAAATAGTGTGAGTGTGAACTGCACAAAACAGTGCGGTGCGCAAAGCAGCGCGAGTGATAAACTGCAAAATAGCGCGAGTGTGAACTGCACAAAACAGTGCGACGCGCAAAATAGCGGAAGTGTGAACTGCACAAAACAGTGCGACGCGCAAAATAGCGCAAGTGATAAACTGTAAAAAACAGTGCGACGCGCAAAATAGCGCGAATGTAAACTGCACAAAAGAGCGCACCGCACTGTTTTGTGCAGTTTACACTCGCGCTATTTTGTGCATTGTTTTGTGCAGTTTATCACTCGCGCTATTTTGCGTACCGCACTGTTTTGTGCAGTTCACACTCGCGCTATTTTGCGCACCGAACAGTTTTGTGCAGTTCATAATCGCGCTATTTTGCGCACCGCACTGTTTTGTGCAGTTGACCACTCGCGCTACTTTGCACATCGCACTGTTTTGTGCAGTTTATCACTCGCGCTATTTTGCGCGTCGCACTGTTTTGTGCAGTTTACACTCGCGCTATTTTGCGCAGCGGACTGTTTTGTGCAGTTCACACTCGCGCTATTTTGTGCTTCGCACTGTTTTGTGCAGTTTATCACTCGCGCTATTTTGCGCAGCGCACTGTTTTGTGCAGTTTATCACTCGCACTATTTTGCGCACCACACAGTTTTGTGCACTGCACAAAACAGTGCCATGCGCATCGCACTGTTTTGTGCAGTTTATCACTCGCGCTATTTTGCGCATCGCACTGTTTTGTACAGTTTATCACTCCCGCTATTTTGCGTGTCGCACTGTTTTGTGCAGTTCACACTCGCTCTATTTCGCGCGTCGCACTACTTTGTGCAGTTTATTACTCGTCGCACGGTTTTGTGCAGTTTACACTCGCGCTGTTTTGGGCATCGCACTGTTTTATGCAGTTTATCACTCGCGCTGTTTTGCGCATCGCACTGTTTTGTGCATTTTATCACTCGCGCTATTTTGCGCGTCGCACTGCTTTGTACAGTTTATTACTCGTCGCAATGTTTTGTGCAGTTTATCACTCGCGCTATTTTGCGAGTCGCACTGTTTTGTATTGTTCACACTCGCGCTATTTTGCAGGTCGTACTGTTTTGTACAGTTCACACTCGCGCTATTTTACGCGTCACACTGTTTTGTGCAGTTTATCACTCGCGCTATTTTGCGCATCGCACTGTTTTGTGCGGTTCACACTCGCGCTATTTTGCTCGTCGCACTGTTTTTTACAGTTTATCACTCGCGCTATTTTGCGCAGCGGACTGTTTTGTGCAGTTCACACTCGCGCTATTTTGTGCTTCGCACTGTTTTGTGCAGTTTATCACTCGCGCTATTTTGCGCAGCGCACTGTTTTGTGCAGTTTATCACTCGCACTATTTTGCGCACCACACAGTTTTGTGCACTGCACAAAACAGTGCCATGCGCATCGCACTGTTTTGTGCAGTTTATCACTCGCGCTATTTTGCGCATCGCACTGTTTTGTACAGTTTATCACTCCCGCTATTTTGCGTGTCGCACTGTTTTGTGCAGTTCACACTCGCTCTATTTCGCGCGTCGCACTACTTTGTGCAGTTTATTACTCGTCGCACGGTTTTGTGCAGTTTACACTCGCGCTGTTTTGGGCATCGCACTGTTTTATGCAGTTTATCACTCGCGCTGTTTTGCGCATCGCACTGTTTTGTGCATTTTATCACTCGCGCTATTTTGCGCGTCGCACTGCTTTGTACAGTTTATTACTCGTCGCAATGTTTTGTGCAGTTTATCACTCGCGCTATTTTGCGAGTCGCACTGTTTTGTATTGTTCACACTCGCGCTATTTTGCAGGTCGTACTGTTTTGTACAGTTCACACTCGCGCTATTTTACGCGTCACACTGTTTTGTGCAGTTTATCACTCGCGCTATTTTGCGCATCGCACTGTTTTGTGCGGTTCACACTCGCGCTATTTTGCTCGTCGCACTGTTTTTTACAGTTTATCACTCGCGCTATTTTGCGCAGCGCACTGTTTTGTGCAGTTTACACTCCCGCCGTTTTGCGCATCGCACTGTTTTGTGCTGTTTACACTCGCGCTATTTTGCGCAGCGCACTGTTTTGTGCAGTTTACACTCACGCTATTTTGCGGTGTGCACTGTTTTGTGCAGTTTATCACTCGCGCTATTTTGCGCACCGCACTGTTTTGTGCAGTTTACACTCGCGCTGTTTTGCGCATCGCACTGTTTTGTGCAGTTTACACTCGCGTTATTTTGCTCGTCATCCTGTTTTGTGCAGTTTATCACTCGCGCTATTTTGCACGACGCGCAAAATAGCGCGAGTGTCAACTGCACAAAACAGTGCGAGGCGCAAAATAGCGCGAGTGATAAACTGCACAACACAGTGCGCTGCGTAATATAGCGCGAGTGATAAACTGTACAAAACAGTGCGACGCGCAAAATAGCGGGAGTGATAAACTGTACAAAACAGTGCGATGCGCAAAACAGCGCGAGTGATAAACTGCACAAAACAGTGCGCTGCGCAAAACAGTGCGAGTGTGAACTGCGCAATATAGCGCACTGTTTTGTGCAGTTTACACTCGCGCTGTTTTGCGCACCGCACTGTTTTGTGCACTTTACACTCGCGCTATTTTTCGCACCGCACTGTTTTGTGCAGTTAACACTCGCGCTATTTTGCGCAGTTTACACTCGCGCTATTTTGCGCACCGCATTATTTTTTACAATTTATCACTCACGCTATTTTGCGCGTCGCACTGTTTTGTGCAGTTTATCACTCGCGCTATTTTGCGCGTGGCACTATTTTGTGCAGTTTATCACTCGCGCTATTTTGCGCGTCGCACTGTTTTGTGCTGTTTACACTCGCGCTGTTTTGTGCAGTTTACTGCACAAAACAGTGTGACGCCTGTTTTGCGCAGAGCACTGTTTTGTGCAGTTTACACTCGCGCTGTCTTGCGCTGCGCACTGTTTTGTGCAGTTTATCACTCGCGCTGTTTTGCGCATCGCACTGTTTTGTGCAGTTTACACTCGCGCTGTTTTGCGCATCGCACTATTTTGTGCAGTTTACACTCGCGCTATTTTGCGCATCGCACTGTTTTGTATTGTTCACACTCGCGCTATTGTGCGAGTCGCACTGTTTAGTGCAGTTTATCACTCGCGCTATACTGCGCGTCACACTGTTTTGTGCAGTTTATCACTCGTGCTGTTTTGCGCGTCGCACTGTTTTGCGCGTGATAAACTGCACAAAACAGTGTGACGCGCAATATAGCGCGAGTGATAAACTGCACTAAACAGTGCGACTCGCAAAATAGCGTGAGTGTGATAAATACAAAACAGTGCGATGCGCAACACAGCGCGAGTGTAAACTGCACAAAACGGTGCGCTGCGCAAAACAGCGCGACTGTGAACAATACAAAACAGTGCGATGCGCAAAATAGCGCGAGTGTAAACTGCACAAAATAGCGCGACGCGCAAAACAGCGCGAGTGTAAACTGCACAAAACAGTGCGATGCACAACACAGCGCGAGTGTAAACTGCACAAAACGGTGCGCTGCGCAAAACAGCGCGAGTGTTAAACTGTAAAAAACAGTACGATGCGCTAAATAGCCCGATTGATTAACTGCACGAAACAGTGTGACGCGCAAAATAGCGCGAGTGATAAACTTCACAAAACAGTGCGACGCGCAAAATAAGGCGAGTGATAAACTTCACAAAACAGTGCGACGCGCAAAATAAGGCGAGTGTAAACTGCACAAAACATTGCGATGCGCAAAGCAGCGCGAGTGATAAACTGCAAAATAGCGCGAGTGTAAATGCACAAAACAGTGCGGTGCGCAAAATAGCGCGAGTGATAAACTGCACAAAACAGGGCGACTCGCAAAATAGCGCGAGTGATAAACTGCACAAAACAGTGCGCTGCGCAAAATAGCGCGAGTGATAAACTGCACAAAACAGTGCGCTGCGCAAAATAGCGCGAGTGTCAACTGCGCAATACAGGACGACGCGTAAAATAGCACAAAATAGTGCGATGCGCAAAACAGCGGGAGTGATAAACTGCACAAAACAGTGCGATGCACAAAATAGCGCGAGTGATAAACTACACAAAACAGTGCGCTGCGCAAAATAGCGCAAGTGATAAACAGCGGAAAACAGTGCGATGCGCAAGAAAGCGCGGGTAAGAACTGCACAAAACAGTGCGACGCGCAAAGTAACGCGAGTGTAAACTGCACAAAACAGTGCGACGCGCAAAATAGCGCGAGTGATAAACTGTAAAAAACAGTGCGACGTACAAAATAGCGCGAGTGTCAACTGCACAAAACAGTGCGACGTGCAAAATAGCGGGAGTGATAAACTGTACAAAACAGTGCGATGCGCAAAACAGTGCGAGTGTAAACTGCACAAAACAGTGCGCAATTTTGCGCGTCGCACTGTTTTGTGCAGTTGACACTTGCGCTATTTTGCGCGTCCCACTAATTTGTGCAGTTTATCACTCGCGCTATTTTTCGCAGCGTACTGTTTTGTGCAGTTTATCACTCGCGCTATATTGCGCATCGCACTGTTTTGTGAAGTTTATCACTCGCACTATTTTGTGCAGCGCACTGTTTCGAGCAGTTTATCACTCGCGCTATTTTGCGCACTGTTTTGTGCTGTTTACACTCGTGCTATTTTGTGCGTCGCACTGTTTTTTACAGTTTATCACTCGCGCTATTTCGCTCATCGCACTGTTTTGTGGAGTTCACACTCGCGCTATTTTGCGCGTCGCAATGTTTTGTGCAGTTCACACTCGCTCTATTTTGCGCGTCGCAATGTTTTGTGCAGTTCACACTCGCTCTATTTTGCGCGTCACACTGCTTTGTGCAGTTTATTACTCGTCGCACTGTTTTGTGCAGTTTACACTCGCGCTATTTTGCGCACCGCACTATTTTGTGCCGTTTCTCACCCGCGCTATTTTGCGCGTTGCACTGTGCGCAAAATAGCGCGAGTGATAAACTGCACAAAACAGTGCGATGCGCAAAATAGCGCGAGTGTGAAATGCACAAAACAGTGCGACGCGCAAAATAGCGTGAGTGATAAGCTACACAAAATAGTGCGACGCGCAAAATAGCGCGAGTGTAAACTGCACAAAACAGTGCGCTGCGCAAAATAGCGCGAGTGTGAACTGCACAAAACAGTGCGACGTGCAAAATAGCGCGATTGTGAACAGCACAAAACAGTGCGAGGTGCAAAATAGCGCAAGTGTCAACTGCACAAAACAGTGCGGTGCGCAAAATAGCGCGAGTGATAAACTGCAAAAAACAGTGCGATGTGCAAAACAGCGCGAGTGTAAACTGCAGAAAACAGTGCTATTTTACGCGTCGCACTGTTTTGTGCAAAATAGTTTTGTGCAGTTTACACTCACAAAACAGCGCAAAATAGTGCGATGCGTGTCGCATTGTTTTGTGCAGTTTATCACTCGCGCTATATTGTGCAGCGCACTGTTTTGTGCAGTTTATCACTCGCGCTATTTCACGCGTCGCACTGTTTTGTGCAGTTCACACTCGCGCTATTTTGCGCGTCGCACTGTTTTTTACAATTTATCACTCGCGCTAGTTTGCGCGCCGCACTGTTTTATGCAGTTCACACTCGCGCTATTATGCGTGTTGCACTGTTTTGTGCAGTTTACACTCGCGCTATTTTGCGCACCGCACTGTTTTGCGCGTCGCACTATTTTTTACAATTTATCACTCACGCTGTGTTGCGTATCGCACTGTTTTGTGCAGTTTACACTCGCGCTATTTTGCGCAGCGCACTGTTTTGTGCAGTTTACACTCGCGCTATTTTGCGCACTGCACTGTTTTGAGCAGTTTACACTCGCGCTATTTTGCACAGCGCACTGTTTTGTGCAGTTTATCACTCGCGCTATTTTGCGCATCGCACTGTTTTGTGCAGTTTACACTCGCGCTATTTTGCGCACCGTACTGTTTTGTGCAGTTGACACTCGCGCTATTTTGCGCGTCGCACTGTTTTGTGCAGTTGACACTCGCGCTATTTTGCGAGTCGCACTGTTTTGTATTGTTCACACTCGCGCTATTTTGCGCATCGCACTGTTTTGTGCAGTATATCACTCGCGAGTGTCAACTGCACAAAACAGTGCGCTGCGCAAAATAGCGCGGCTGTAAACTCCACAAAACAGTGCGGTGCGCAAAATAGCCTGAGTGATAAACTGTACAAAACAGTGCGGTGCGCAAAATAGCGCGAGTGATAAACTGCACAAAACAGTGCGATGCGCAACACAGCGCGAGTGTAAATTGCACAACACTGTGCGATGTGCAAAGTAGCGCGAGTGATTAACTGCACAAAACAGCGCTTTACACTTCCGCTATTTTGCGCGTGGCACTGTTGTGCAGTTTATCACTCGCGCTATTTTGCGTGTCGCACAGTTTCGTGCAGTTAATCACTCGCGCTATTTTGCGCACCGCACTGTTTTGTGCAGTTTACACTCGCTCTATTTTGCGCGTCGCACTGCTTTGTGCAGTTTATTACTCGTCGCACTATTTTGCGCGTCGCACTATTTTGTGCAGTTTACACTCGCCCTATTTTCCTCGTCGCACTGTTTTGTGCAGTTTATCACTCGCGCTATTTTGCGCATCGCACTGTTTTGTGCAGTTTACACTCGCGCTATTTTGCGTGTCGCACTGTTTTGTGCAGTTTACAATCGCACTGTTTTGTGCATTTCACACTCGCGCTAATTTGCGCAGCGCACTGTTTTGTACAGTTGACACTCGCGCAATTTTGCGCGTCGCACTGTTTTGTGCAGTTTATCACTCGCGCATCACTCGCGCTATTTCGCGCACTGCACTGTTTTGTGCAGTTTATCACTCTAGCTATTTTGCGCGTCGCACTATTTTGTGCAGTTTCACACTCGCGCTATTTTGCGCGTCACACTGTTTTGTGCAGTTCACAAAACAGTGCGCTGCGCAAAATAGCGTGAGTGACAAACTGCACAAAACAGTGCGATGCGCAAAATGGCGTGAGTGATAAAATGTACAAAACAGTGCGATGCCCCAAAATAGCGCATGTGATAAACTCATCGCGAGTGTCAATTGCACAAAACAGTGCGACGCGCAAAATATAGCGAGTGTGAACTGCACAAAACAATGCGCTACGCAACACAGCGCGAGTGTCAACTGCACAAAACAGTGCGATGTGCAAAATAACGCGAGTGTAAACAGCACAAAACAGTGCGACGCGCAAAATAGCGCGAGTGATAAACTGCACAAAAGAGTGCGATGCACAAAATAGCGCGAGTGATAAACTGCACAAAACAGTGCGCTGCGCAAAATAGCCCGAGTGATAAACTGCACAAAACAGTGCGCTGCGATAAATAGCGCGAATGATAAACTGCACAAAATAGCGCGAGTGTGAACTGCACAAAACAGTGCGACACGCAAAATAGCGCGAGTGATAAACTGCACAAAATAGCGCGCATCGCAAAATAGCGCGAGTGTAAAAATAGCGCGCGTCGCACTGTTTTGTGCAGTTTATCACTCGTACTGTTTTGTGCAGTTTATGACTCGCGCTATTTTGCGCGCCGCACTGTTTTGTGCAGTTTACACTCGCGATATTTACGCGTCGCACTGCTTTGTGCTGTTTATTACTCGCCCTATTTTGCGCACCGCACTGTTTTGTGCTGTTTACACTCGCGCTATTTTGCACATCGAACAGTTTTGTGCAGTTCATAATCGCGCTATTTTGTGCGTCGCACTGTTTTGTGCAGTTTATCACTCGCGCGCTATTTTGCGCACCGCAATGTTTTGTGCAGTTTACACTCGCGCTATTTTGCGCGACGTACTGTTTTGTGCTGTTCACAATCGCGCTATTTTGTGCAGTGCAATGCACAACATAGCGCGAGTGTCAACTGCACAAAGTAGTGCGCTATTTTGTGATAAACTGTTTTGTGCAGTTTACACTCGCGCTAATTTGCGCAGCGCATTGTTTTGTACAGTTGACACTCGCGCTATTTTGCGCACCACACTGTTTTGTGCAGTTCACACTCGCGCTATTTTACGCGTCGCACTTTTTATGAAGTTTATCACTCGCGCTATTTTGCGCAGCGCACTGTTTTGTGCAATTTACACTCGCGCTATTTTGCGCATCGCGCTATTTTGTGCAGTTTATCACTCGCGCTATTTTACGCATCGCACTGTTTTGTGTAGTTCAGTTTTGTGCAGCATACACATCGCACTGTTTTGTGCAGTTTATCACTCGCGGTGTTTTGTGCAATTTACACTCGCGCTATTTTACGCGTCGCACTGTTTTGTGCAGTTCACACTCGCGCTATTTTGCAGTTTATCACTCGCGCTGCTTTGCGCACCGCACTGTTTTGTGCAGTTTACACTAGTGCTATTTTGCGCATCGCACTGTTTTGTGTTGTTTACACTCGCGCTATTTTGCGTGTCGCACTGTTTTGTGCAGTTTATCACTCGCGCGAGTGTAAACTGCACAAAACAGTGCGACGCGCAAAATAGCGCGAGTGATAAACTACACAAAACAGTGCAACGCGCAAAATAGCGCGAGTGATAAACTTCACAAAACAGTGTGACGCGCAAAATAGCGCGAGTGTCAACTGCACAAAATGGCGCGAGTGTAGATAAACTGCACAAAACAGTGCGGTGCGAAAAATAGCGCGAGTGATAAACTGCACAAAACAGTGCGATGCGCAAAATAGCGCGAGTAATAAACTGCACAAAACAATGCGCTACGCAACATAGCGCGAGTGTAAACTGCACAAAACAGCGCGATGCGCAAAAAAGCGCGAGTGATAAACTGCACAAAATAGTGCAACGCGCTATTTTGTGCAGTTTACACTCGCGCCATTTTGCACTCGCGCTATTTTGCGCGTCGTACTGTTTTGTGCAGTTTATTACTCGCACTGTTTTGTGCAGTTTACACTCGCGCTGTTTTGCGCAGCGCACTGTTTTGTGCAGTTGACACTCGCACTATTTTGCACGTCGCACTGTTTTGTGCAGTTGACACTCGCGCTATTTTACGCGTCGCACTGTTTTGTGCAGTTTATCACTCGCGCGATTGTGATGAACTGCACAAAACAGTGCGACTCGCAAAATAGCGCGAGTGATAAACTGCACAAAACAGTACGACGCGCAAAATAGCGTGAGTGATAAACTGCACAAAACAGTGTGATGCGTAAAATAGCGCGAGTGTAAACTGCACAAAACAGTGCGGTGCGCAAAATAGGGAGAGTGTATGTTGCGCGTCGCACTGTTTTGTGCAGTTCACACTCGGGCTATTTTGCGCGTCGCACTGTTTTGTGCAGTTTATCACTCGCGCTGTTTTGCGCGTCGTACTTTTTATGAAGTTTATCACTCGCGCTATATTGCGCAGCGCACTATTTTGTGCAGTCTGTCACTCGCGCTATTTTGCGCGTCGCACTATTTTGTGCAGTTTACACTCGCGCTATTTTGTGCGTCGCACTGTTTTGTACAGTTCACGAAACAGAGCAATGCGCAAAAAGCGGGAGTGATAAACTGCACAAAACAGTGCGATGCGCAAAATGACGGGAGTGTAAACTGCACAAAACAGTGCGACGCGCAAAATAGCGCGAGTGATAAACTGCACAAAACAGTGTATACTCGTGCTTTTTTGTGCAGTTTACACTCACGCTATTCTGTGCAGTTCACAATCGCGCATCGCAGTGTTTTGTGCACTTTACACTTGCGTTATTTTTCGCACCGCACTGTTTTGTGCAGTTTATCACTCGCGCTATTTTGCGCAACGCATTGTATTCTGCAGTTTATCACTCACGCTATTTTGCGCAGCGCAGTTTACACTCGCGCTATTTTGCGCGTCACGGAAAATAGCGCGAGTGATAACTGCACAAAATAGTGCTGTTTACACTCTCACTATTTTGCACGTCGCACTGTTTTGTGCAGTTCACACTCGCGCTATGTTGCGCACCGCACTGTTTTGTGCAGTTTATCACTCGCGCTATTTTTCGCGACGCGCTGTTTTGTGCAGTTTACACTCGCGCTATTTTGCGCGTCGCACTGTTTTGTGCAGTTTATCAATGCATAAAACTGCGCGTGAACTGCACAAAACAGTGCGTAGCACAAAACGGCGGGAGTGTAAACTGCACAAAACAGTGCGAGTGATAAACTGTACAAAACAGTGCGCTGCGCAAAATAGCGCGAGTGTGAACTGCACAAAACAGTGCGAGGCGCAAAACAGCGCGAGTGTGAACTGCACAAAACAGTGCGACGTGCAAAATAGTGCGAGTGTTAACTGCACAAAACAGTGTGACGCGCAAAATAGCGCGAGTGTGAACAATACAAAACAGTGCGAGCGATAAACTGCAAAAAATAGTGCGACGTGCAAAATAGCGCGAGTGATAACTGCACAAAACAGTGCTATGAGCAAAACAGCGCGAGTGATAAACTGCACAAAATAGTGCGGTGCGCAAAATAGCGCGAGTGTAAACTGCACAAAACAGTGCGCTGCGCAAGACAGCGCGAGTGTAAACTGCACAAAAGAGTGCGGTGCGCAAAATAGCGAGAGTGATAAACTGCACAAAACATGCAATAGCGCGAGTGTGAACTGCACAAAACAGTGCGACTCGCAAAACAGCGCAAGTGATAAACTGCACAAAACAGTGCGCTGCGCAAAATAGCGCGAGCGATAAACAATACAAAACAGTGCGACTCGCAAAATGGCGCGAGTGATAAACTGCATAAAACAGTGCGAGTGATGAAATACACAAAACAGTGCGCTGCGTAAAATAGCGCGAGTGATAAACTGCACAAAATAGTGCTTTGCGCAAAATAGCGCGAGTGATCAACTGCGCAAAACAGGACGAGTCGCACAATAGCGCGAGTGATAAACTGCACAAAACAGTGCGATGCGCAAAATAGCGCGAGTGTAAACTGCACAAAACAGCGCGCTGCGCAAAATAGCGCGAGTGTCAACTGCACAAAACAGTGCGCTGCGCCATATAGCGCGAGTGATAAACTGCACAAAACAGGACGACGCGCAAAATAGCGCGAGTGTCAACTGTACAAAACAGTGCGACGCGCAAAATAGCGCGAGTGTGAACTGCACAAAACAGTGCGATGCGCAAAATAGCGCGAGCGATAAACTGCACAAAACATTGCGGTGCGCAAAATAGCGCGAGAGTGAACTGCACAAAATGGCGCGAGTGTGAACTGCACAACACAGTGCGCTGCGCAAAATAGCGCGAGTGTAAACTGCACAAAACAGTGCGATGCGCAAAATAGCGCGAGTGATAAACTGTAAAAAACAGTGCGACTCGCAAAATAGCGCGAGTGATAAACTGCACAAAACAGTGCGAGTGATGAAATGCACAAAACAGTGCGCTGCGCAAAATAGCGCTAGTGATAAACTGCACAAAACAGTGCGATGCGCAAAATAGCGCGAGGGTGAACTGCACAAAACAGTGCGATGCGCAAAATAGTGCGAGTAAACACCACAAAACAGTGTGACGCGCAAAATAGTGCGAGTGATAAACTGCACAAAACAGTGCGACGCGCAAAATAGCGGAAGTGTGAACTGCACAAAACAGTGCGACGCGCAAAATAGCGCGAGTGATAAACTGCACAAAACAGTGCGGTGCGCAAAATAACGCGAGTGCGAGTGTGAACTGCACAAAATAGTGAGACGCGCAACATAGCGCGAGTGTAAACTGCACAAAACAGTGCGCTACGCAAAAACAGCGCGAGTAATAAACTGCACAAAGCAGTGCGACGCGCAAAACAGCGGCGAGTGTAAACTGCACAAAATGGCGCGACGTGCAAAATAGAGCGAGTGATAAACTGCACACTCGCGCTATTTTGCGTGTCGCACTGTTTTGTGCAGTTTATCACTCGTGCCATTTTGTGCAGTTGACACTCGCGCTATTTTTGCCTCACACTGTTTTGTGCAGTTTACACTCGCACTGTTTGGCGCATCGCACTATTTTGTGCAGTTTACACTCGCGCTATTTTGTGCAGCGCACTGTTATAAAACAGTGCGACTCGTAAAATAGCGCGAGTGCGAACTGCACAAAATAGTGCGACGCGCAAAATAGCGCGATTGTCAACTGCACAAAACAGTGCGACGTGCAAAACAGCGCGAGTGTAAACTGCACAAAACAGTGCGCTGCGCAAAACAGCGCGAGTGTAAACTGCACAAAACATTGCGGTGCACAAATTAGCGCGAGTGTAAACTGCAAAATAGCGCGAGTGTGAACTGCACAAAACACCGCGAGTGATAAACTACACAAAACGGTGCGCTGCGCAAAATAGCGCGAGTGTAAACTGCACAACACTGTGCACGAGTGTGATAAACTGTAAAAAACAGTGCGACGCGCAAAATAGCGCGAGTGATAAACTACACAAAACAATGCGACGCAATAAAAAACGCGAGTGTGAACTGCACAAAACAGTGCGATCCGCAAAATAAAGCGAGTGATAAACTGCACAAAACAGTGCGACGCGCAAAATAGCGCGAGTGTAAACTGCACAAAACAGTGCGAGTGATAAACTGCACAAAACAGTGCGCTACGCAAAAACAGCGCGAGTAATAAACTGCACAAAGCAGTGCGACGCGCAAAACAGCGGCGAGTGTAAACTGCACAAAATGGCGCGACGTGCAAAATAGAGCGAGTGATAAACTGCACACTCGCGCTATTTTGCGTGTCGCACTGTTTTGTGCAGTTTATCACTCGTGCCATTTTGTGCAGTTGACACTCGCGCTATTTTGTGCCTCACACTGTTTTGTGCAGTTTACACTCGCACTGTTTGGCGCATCGCACTATTTTGTGCAGTTTACACTCGCGCTATTTTGTGCAGCGCACTGTTATAAAACAGTGCGACTCGTAAAATAGCGCGAGTGCGAACTGCACAAAATAGTGCGACGCGCAAAATAGCGCGATTGTCAACTGCACAAAACAGTGCGACGTGCAAAACAGCGCGAGTGTAAACTGCACAAAACAGTGCGCTGCGCAAAACAGCGCGAGTGTAAACTGCACAAAACATTGCGGTGCACAAATTAGCGCGAGTGTAAACTGCAAAATAGCGCGAGTGTGAACTGCACAAAACACCGCGAGTGATAAACTACACAAAACGGTGCGCTGCGCAAAATAGCGCGAGTGTAAACTGCACAACACTGTGCACGAGTGTGATAAACTGTAAAAAACAGTGCGACGCGCAAAATAGCGCGAGTGATAAACTACACAAAACAATGCGACGCAATAAAAAACGCGAGTGTGAACTGCACAAAACAGTGCGATCCGCAAAATAGCGAGTGATAAACTGCACAAAACAGTGCGGTGCGCAAAATAGCGCGAGTGTAAACTGCACAAAACAGTGCGAGTGATAAACTGCACAAAACAGTGCGACGCGCAAAATAGCGCGAGTGCAAAACTGCACAAAACAGTGCGATGCGTAAAACTGCGCGAGTGTAAACCGCACCGCACTGTTTTGTGCAGTTTACACTCGCGCTATTTTGCGCACCGCACTGTTTTGTGCAGTTTGTCACTCGCGATATTTTACGCGTCGCACTGTTTTGTGCAGTTTATCACTCGCACTGTTTTACGCATCGCACTGTTTTGTGCAGTTCAGACTCGCGCTATTTTGCGCAGCGCACTATTTTGTATTGTTTATCACTCGCGCTATTTTGCGCAGCGCACTGTTTTGTGCAGTTCACACTCGCGATATTTTGCGCGCCGCACTGTTTTGTGCAGTTTACACTCGCGCTATTTTTACACTCGCGCTATTTTGCGCACCGCACTGTTTTGTGCAGTTTATCACTCGTGCTATTTTGCGCACTGCACTGTTTTGTGCAGTTTATCACTCGCGCTATTTTGCGCAGCGCATTGTTTTGTGCAGTTTACACTCGCGCTATTTTGCGCACCGCAAATTTTTGTGCACTCCCGCTATTTTACGTAGAGTACTGTTTAATAGCGTTATTTTGTGCAGTTTATCACTCGCGAGTGTAAACAGCACAAAACAGTGCGCTGCGCAAAATAGCGCGAGTGTAAAGCGCACAAAACAATGCGACGCGAAAAATAGCGCGAGTGATAAACTGCACAAAACAGTGCGACTCGCAAAATAGCGCGAGTGTCAACTGCAGAAAACAGTGCGATGCGTAACATAGCGCGAGTGTCAACTGCACAAAATGGCGCGAGTGTAAACTGCACAAAACAGTGCGGCGCGCAAAATATCGCGAGTGTGAACTGCACAAAACAGTGCGCTGTGCAAAATAGCGCGAGTGATAAACTGCACAAAACAACGCGAGTGTAAACTGCGCAAAATAACGCGAGTGTCAACTGCGCAAAAACAGTGCGGTGCGCAAAATAGCGCGAGTGATGTGAACTGCACAAAATAGTGCGAGGCACAAAATAGCGCGAGTGATAAACTGCACAAAACAGTGCGATACGCAAAATAGCGAGTGTAAACTGTAAAAAACAGTGCAGTGCGCAAAATAGCGCGAGTGTAAACTGCACAAAACAGTGCGCTGCGCAAAATAGCGCGAGTGTAAACTGCACAAAACAGTGCGCTGCGCAACACAGCGCGAGTGATAAACTGCACAAAACAGAGCGATGCGCAACACAGCGCGAGTGTAAACTGCACAAAACATGGCGATGCGTAAATAGCGCGAGTGTAAACTGCACAAAACAGTGTCACCCGCAATATAGCGTGAGTGATAAGCTACACAAAAAAGTGCGATTTTGCAAAATAGCGCGAGTGTAAACTGCACAACACTGTGCGATGTGCAAAATAGCGCGAGTGTAAACTGTACAAAACAGTGCAACGTGCAAAATAGCGCGAGTGTGAACTGCACAAAACAGTGCGACGCGCAAAATAGCGCGAGTGTGAACTGCACCAAACAGTGCGACGCGCAAAATAGCGCGATGATAAATTGTACAAAACAGTGCGACGCGCAAAACATCGCGAGTGATAAACTGCACAAAATAGTGCGCTGCGTGAAATAGCGCGAGTGTAAACTGCACAAAACAGTGCGCTGCGCAAAACAGCGCGAGCGATAAACTGCACAAAACAGTGCGATGCGCAACACAGCGCGAGTGTAAACTGCACAAAAACAGTGCGCTGCGCAAAATAGAGCGAGTGTAAACTACACAAAATAGTGCGATGCGCAAAATAGCGCCAGTGTGAAATGCACAAAACAGTGCGACGCGCAAAATAACGCGAGTGTAAACTGCACAAAACAGTGCAATGCACAAAATAGCGCGAGTGTAAACTGCACAAAATAGCGAGTATAAACTGCACAAAACAGCGCGAGTGTTAACTCCTTTATAGGTCAATTTGTTCATCTTCTTGAGACCAAACCGTTTGAGAGAGAATTGGAAGGAAAGAGTTGAGTTCATCTAGAATTGGCTTGGAGAATTAGAAGAAATTGAAGAGATTGCATAATTGAGCTTGTATACCTTAAATTCAAGACCTAGGTAAGGAATCCATCCTCTCAATTGTGAAATTGAAGTTGTGTCTTGCATGATTCATGGAAATTTGGTGATCTAAGTCAAGAATTAAAGTAAAGAGTTGAATTTGAGAGTGAGATCATGCATGCATGTACACATTGCTGAGTTTTGAGGTTGATTTCATGGAAATCCTCACATGCATGTCTATATTCTAGCTATGGTCCATGAATTCATCATGTTTTTGAGTGAATTGACTCATTTGATCAAGTATTTGAACTTTGATTTCAATTGAACACTTGCATGTTACATATACATTATGTTCTTGAAGTTTTGTTTGGATTTGTGTTTAATTGAACTACCTTTGGGCTTTGATTTTGCAAATTAATCTTTGAAACATGTCATATTATGAGTTTTAAAGTGTTTTCTAGAAAATTAGCCCAAAAGGATCAGATTTGATGCTTTAAATGTTGAATTTGAGCTTGGAGGTTCAATCTGGAAATTCCAGGTTTTGGACCCACGCTCGAGCGTAGGACTTCACGCTCGAGCGTACACTCTGAGTACATGCAGCCCCCTCGAGCGGGAGAAGTAACGCTCGAGCGTGAAATGCGTGTATCCAGTACTTTTCATATGTTTACAGTCCGCTCGAGCGAGGGAATGGACGCTCGAGCGAGGACTTGTGTCTCACGCTCGAGCGGAGGTCGAGCGCCCATCGAGCGTGAATTGCATGCATCCAGTACTTTTGCTTGAGTTTACAGTCCGCTCAAGCAAAGGAAGTCACGCTCGAGCGGGGATCCTTTGTCTACATGTCCGCTCGAGCGTAGAAAGCCACGCTCGAGCGAGACCCCTGTTTTCTAAAAATTTTGAAAAGTGTTTTAAAGTACATCTTTGCATCCTCATTTCATCCTAGGCATTCCTAGGCCTAGTTTAAGGCATCTTAATGAGGTTATTGATGTAGAACCACACCGAGTCAAGATAGGGACTAAGTCATTGATTCCCAAGTGTGTAACTTAGTGTGTGTTCATTCTAACTATGTAGGGTTGGCATCCGAGGACACTCACTAGCCTCTCTGTAGCCCAGTACTCTGTGAGTAACAATGTTGTAAAGATATGTTCAATCATGAATATTTTCTGAATGATCAACTGTACTGCTTTCTGAAATGATATTTCTTACTGAATGAATGTTTGTCCTATTTGTGAACTGTATTTGTGGCATCCATAGCAATTTACTGTTACTGCTACTGTTACAGAGATCTCTGTCGGTTCCCATGTTTGGAACCACTACTGTTTACTGATATGATGGCCATCAACTGACTGTTCGGTCTGTTAAGACCTACTGTACTGTTTGCTATTGGATGTACCACATATAACTGCTATGGTTTCTAAATGACTGATATGACTGCTTAATGACTGAAAGGACATTCATTCTTAACATCTTTACACAACTGTTATTCACTGGGCTTTAGCTCACTGTTTATATATATATGTAGGTGTCCAGGCACCGGACCGGAGTTAGGAACCTCGGGTTAACTCCCTTTTTGTCAAGCCAACCATTGTGCCTCACCTCGAGGTTCCAAGTGTGCTCAAGCTAAGGCTACTTTGGGGTGTTTTAGATTTCCCCTTTCTGTTTCTATTTTGTATAGACTGTATGAGACTGGCACTGTACTGTTATGGTAGGGATTTGGTCCCTAACTTGAATGTCTGTATATGTTGTATATATATACTATTTTGGTTATGATTGTGAATATGTTCAGGAAAGTCTTTTTACTTTCAGACTGTCACAGCTCATTGGACATATTTTATTACTGTTTTGGCTTCCGCCAGCCCCTGTACTCTGTATTACTATCTTTACTGTTAAGCAGACCTTCGGTAATCAGGGATTACTGGCCGGTTACGATGCTAAACCCATAGGGGCGGGTTTGGGTCGTGACACTTGAGTTCATAGAATTGCATACAAGTCATGTACATGAATTAATTCCAAGTTTCAAGTTGAATGTTGCACAATTGGTTTACTTCTGGGCTTTGATTTTGTAAAACAATCTTCATAACATGTTGTTTTATGAGTTTTCATGTATTTCCTCAAGCTTTGGCCCAGAAAAATGAGTTTTGGATGTTTCAAAAGTTGAATTTGAGCTTGGTGATCAAATATGGAATTTCCAGAAATTCGATCCACGCTTGAGCGGGGAGATTTACGCTCGAGCGTGCACTCTGAGTACATGCACTCCGCTCAAGCGTCGAGTTTTATGCTCGAGCGTGAAATGCATATACCCAGAAGTTTGTGTGATTTACAGTCCGCTCGAGAGAGCAAATTCACGTTCGAGCGAGGTTCTGAGTCTCACGCTCGAGCGTAGGTCGAGCGCCCGTCGAGCGTGAAAATCATGCATCCAGCACTTTTTCAAGAGTTTACAGTCCACTCGAGCGGGGAAAGTCACGCTCGAGCGGAGCTTCATTGTCTGCATGTCCGCTCGAACGGGGAAAGCCACGCTCGAGCGTGAACCTTATTTTCAGCAAGTTTCAAGAAATGTTTTCCAATGCATTCTTGCATCCTCATTCCATCCTAGGCATTCCTAGGCCATGTTTAAGATTCCATAATGAGGATTAATGGTTAGAAACACACTAAGAGCCAACGAAATAAGTTATGTGCAATTAGAACGTGTGTTTCAAATGTGTGTCTGTTATGTGTTATATAGGTCACGTGTCGTGTACTGTTTGACCAATCTGCTCCGTCTATCTGTCTCAAGACTAACTGTGAGTAATAACTTAGTAAAGTTATGTTCAACTGTATCTATTTTCTGTGTGATAAAATGAGATCTGTTTTCTGAAATGATATATTCTGTACAATGAATGATTGTCCAATTTCTGATATGTATTCGTGACATCCTTAGCATCATGTGATATCTGTTGGCTGTTACCCGGTATCGGAGGTTCCTTTATGGAACTTAATCTGTCGGTACTCTGTTACCCGTACCGGAGGCTCTGTCATGGGGGCTCAGCGTATATATTCTCTGTTACCCGGATCCGGAGGTTCCTTTATGGAATTGGTTATTCATAACCCTCACGTGTCTGCATCTGTTCTGTATCTGCTCTGTTAATGCTAATGGATGTATCACGTATACTTAAGCATACCTCATGATTTCTGTATACGATCTGGACAAATTACGAATTTGATACGAAACTGAATTATGATTTTTGAATCTGTACGGACTCATTCATTAAAACCCCTTTACTCTGTTATTGTTCACTGAGCTTTCGCTCACAGTTTATATTATGTATGTAGGTGAGCCGGCGCGTGATCAGGGCCAGAGTTGACGGCCTTCATTTCTGTTTTTGTCAGCCAACCGTTATGCCTCCCGAGGAGGTTCCGATCGAAGTCTAGTTACTTGGTTGTTTTTGTACTTGTGCTAGTCTCTGCCTGTTTTGTAAAGTCGGGTCTTGGGAATTACACTTCTATAAATGTTTGTAAATATTGGTGTCCTTTGACCGACATGCTTG